>JAKSYS010000514.1:0-45598 GCA_022925895.1 Fragilaria crotonensis | reverse complement strand
ACAGGGAGGTGCGGAAAGTACTGAAATCTACGATGTTTGGTTGGAATAGTATTTAAGTGTTCAGTGCCGCTAAACGGTGCTACTCGTACTGGTATACGGTATACACGCGTTTTGAAAGTGTTTTGTCGAATGGACGATACGCTCACACTTCGTCGAGGAGTCGATGGTCGACCGAAGCAACATTTGCATGGCCACCACCCACCACTTTACAATCTATGTACCAGGTACTGGAGTACTCCCTATAATAGAATGATATAGTACACTACCTTTTCAATTACTAATTCTTTAGCAGCATTTTACTGCCGGTAGACACTACCGGTAGTTGTACAAGGCCATGCAATCAGGCGCCAAGGGATTCAACGTGCCGTCGTTCATTCCCTCCATGATAATTTGCGCAGCTCCTTTCCCTCTTGTCCATCATGGTTCCACTTTCCCCTGCTGGTGTTCTTACCTGCAGAAGCAGAAGAAGTTGCTACAATCATGATGGTGCCTTACTTTTGACGGAGGATACTGGTGTCTGAAATGTTGCCTTCCGTCAATTTGAGGGAGATGAACGATGAACGCTTGAGTTGCAAGTTGGGAATGGTTTAAAGAATTGTAATCGGCGGCGGATACATGACTGCGAAATTGTAGGTGATATTTTTCGACGTGCCAATTCGATCCTGAAGTAGAAAGTGTCATACCTAAACTCCGTACAATTGTACGTGCATAATTCTGGTTGCCTCGCAACGTGTGCTTCTTTTGTTAGACCAAGTATCCACATTAAGCTCCACATTGAGCTCCACATTGAACGTACGAATGTGATGTACAATGTACATTGAGCTAAGTAAATTCTTGATAAGGTAAAAACCGTTTCCTGCCTTGAACACACAGCTATATAAGGATCGTGATAGTGTGCGAAAGTTAATCGGCTCAGTCACGAACACTAAATCGTTCAGTGTCGTCTCTGAACGTCGTTCAGTGTCGTCAATGAACCTGGCAAGACGGTCGAAAAACACCGAAACTTCCCAAAAGTCGAACTTTAAGTGCCCATAACTTGAGCAATAAAGGTGCTACATCAAAAAATGAGACTGATTTGAAAAGCTGTGAGTACGAGCTTTCCAAATCCGTGCTCCGATTGGTGGTATCTTGCTTTATCGATGAACGTTCGTCGATTGAAAATCGCATTTTGGGTGAAACGAGACAAGTGTGCATGCTTATAACGTAACGAATATAACTCTAAAATATAAAAGTAAAACGGATTCAAATAGAAGAGATCAAGGGCTTTCCAAATCATTCCGGTATTTGAATGTAGTACCTTTATTCGCCATGTTATGGGCTCTCAAAGTTTCGTAAAATCATTGACGGACGACACTAACGTCATTGAACGTCGTCACTAACTCGACACAAACGTTAGTGAACGTGCGACACATGCTCCTCGAAAACTCGTTTTGAGTCCAATGCACGAAAAAACGCGCATGCGTCTACGACGCTCCTCGTACAACAAAAAAATTAGTGAACTTAGTGAACGACGCAGTGAACTTAGTGAACGACGACAGTGTCAAGTAGTGACGTGACTCAAGAAGAAGTCACTATTTTACAGGTTTGACGGTTTTTAGTAACATGTGGTAAGAAAATACATAGGTACTCTGAGCATTTGTATGAGAATGGCCGAACGAAGTTTCAAACGACCTCAGCTGCGCATATGACTGAACGCACACTTGTTTCTACATTAGTAGTAAACAAAATGTATATGTCATATGTAGATTCGCATTGACTGAACGCACGCTTCTTTCTACATTAGTAGTAATCAAAATGTATATGTCATATGTAGATTCGTATTGACTGAACGCACGCTTCTTTCTACATTAGTAGTAATCAAAATGTATATGTCATATGTAGATTCGCATTTGACTGAACGCACACTTCTATCTACATTAGTAGTAAACAAAATGTATATGTCATATGTAGATTGGCATTTGACTTCCTTCTACATTAGTAGTAATCAAAATGTATATGTCATATGTAGATTCGCATTTGACTGAACGCACACTTCTTTCTACATTAGTAGTAAACAAAATGTATATGTCATATGTAGACATTGCAACTCGGAGTTCTTGCTACACATACATATCACATGTCGGTCTACGTTCTGTATAAGCTTTATGCAAGTTTTGCCATAAAGATACAGCACCAGCAGCACTACCCGTGGCCCGTGGTACCCAGTACAATGGTACGAAATCCTTGTATCACTTACGATGGAGGGGACTTCGTGTTACCTTCAATGGAGAGCTTCCGCGTCAATACGTTATTACGGTATTGCAAAAATCGTATCTTACGCTACTTTCCCGCAGCTCCCAGATACTCAGATTGCAGATACAATGCTACCGGTAGTGTATTACTACTAGTACACCTGTACTCAGTGCTCTTATACCGGTATACCAGTCGTAGAGGTTTTTTTTCCACGGAGTCTGTGGGATAGACACACGCGATTTTCACCGCCGACTGCTCTAATGTTCCTCGACAGAGTCCTCTCTCATAGGTGCTCCTCGATTAACCTAACCGGTACAGATTGTTCCACATTCAAGAACAGAGTGCACACTGTGACATGCCCAATGGGATTATCTTGGTAGCCATGTGGACTCTGTTGTTTGCGCAACGTCCTGCGCGAGCTTTTCGACCCGTTTCCAGGTGTTTGACATTAACCTCATCCCGCTTCTTCGCAGCAGACGCTGACGAATCATCCGGGCCCGCAACGCCGGCATACACTCCTTGGAATCGACCAAATAAGCCTGATCCTTCTCAGAGAAGCAACAATAAGCGAAGGTTTCGTCAGCATGTGAATCCCTTGGCCAATCAGTTCCAAATGCAAACGCCACTCTCGGATGCATGGCCGAGAGATGTTTTTCATGATATATCTCGATCTCTTCATCTTGATATTGGTTGTAGTAAGGGAGGTTTCTTGTTGGAGCTTGCCGCGAAACAACCTGGAAAAAACTATCTTGGCGTGGAAATTCGACCAAGTGTTGTTGAATTTGCACAATCTCGAGTTGCAAACGAGGTTTGATCGGCACTCTCAATTTTGTTGGTTGCAATGCCAATGTTGACCTGGATCGGCTATTGACACGATATCAAACCGCTGGTGGAGGAACACTTGACGTCGTGACAATTCAGTTTCCTGATCCCCACTTTAAAAGTCACCACGTCAAGAGGAGGGTCGTTACGACGCTACTAGTCCAGACCTTGGCCAAGTTCATGCCGTCCGACGCTGTTGTCTTTCTGCAGTCTGACATTCAAGAAGTGCTGGACGATATGAGATCAAAATTTCGTGACAATGGCGTTTATTTCGAGGATACAATAAACGATGAACAGGAGTACCTGCCAGAAAACTATATCGGAATTCCCACTGAGCGCGAAACAAGTGTTATTGAGAATGGACTACCGGTTTACCGAGCCCTTTTTCGACGGACACCGTTGGAATTTCGTGATTTTCTTCATGAGGCTGCAAGTGATTAGTCATTGAGTAGTGGTTGCTAAATTGAAGTAGTTTGGCTTCCCGTGGTTCCGTTCGCAGCATAGTCGCGTTCGCCTAGCCAAACTCAGAATGATTTCAGGATTCCAGATTCTTCCATCTGCATATTTGCTTGTGACTTCTCCAAAAACATTGGGAAGAGTTACGCTTTGTTTGCCTTACTTAACGAAATGCTAAACCATACCTTGTATTTTTTTTGGGCCTTGGTTCCATCGCGCATGGAATGGAGATGTCATGTACTGGAAGATATAAGATTCCATAGCGAAGGGAAAAGAAGTTATCGTAAAGATGAATGAATTAGGCTATTCAATCATCCATGTAGGATGTAGGGTACCTCGCTCGGAAGGTGGGTGTTGCATGTCTGTCCACAATCCACAATCCACAATCCACAATCCACAATCCACAATCCACAATCCACAATCCACAATCCACAATCCACAATCCACAATCCACAATCCACAATCCACAATCCACAATCCACAATCCACAATCCACAATCCACAATCCACAATCCACAATCCACAATCCACAATCCACTGTCCACTGTCCACTGTCCACTGTCCACTGTCCACTGTCCACTGTCCACTGTCCACTGTCCACTGTCCACTGTCCACTGTCGACGCCCTCTCTAGTAGTATAATGTAGTGGCTCTAGAGTCAAGTACATGTAGTAGGATCGCTCAACTGAGTACGGTGTAAAGGATCCGATTAGAATGCAAGGAAATGACGTCAAGCCGTATGACATACCAATCAGGGATCCGATTAGAATGCAAGGAAATGACGTCAAGCCGTACCAATCAGCATGCTCTCCCTATGTTACTGTGTTACTGGAGTACTCACACGTGCAAGGTGAGCACTGTGACGTCATCCTTGACGTCATTTCCTTGTATTCCAATCGAAACCCTCCCTATGTTACTGTCTTACTGGAGTACTGTATACACGTAGCTCACACGTGCAAGGGTCAGTACTGTGACATCATCTTGACGTCATTTCCTTGCATTCTAATCGAAACCGTAGGCATGAATATGATGCATATGAAAAGATACATTCTACTGTACATTCTACAAAGTACGCCGAGTAGTTGTGTAGCGTGTAGAGGCGTTCATGTATGGAGTACTAGTAGAGTACCTGGTATTGTATGCATAGGGAGGTAAAGGTTTTCGTTGAGTAAAAATCTGGGATTTCAACGAACGCGGCTGTTGCGCTGTTGCATGAGCGCAAGCCTGTATTACGTTAGTATCTGCTTATGAATAATTTGTATTCCAGTTCATTGAAAATTACAATGGGTATTCAGATCCGTGTTCATGGCAAATCCGTACATGTGTTCAAGTTCTCTATTATGAATTAGTGATGATGATCCTTTTTTCAGGTGAAACTCCACTGGGAACTCCATGTACTTACGTGTTCACTATTTTGTGTGTACGGCGAGCTGTAGATTTTGACGTGTTTTCCATTCTGAAAAAACATGGTCGATGTATGTGAGTGTGTATGACACATGCTCAAAACTCAAAACACTTCGAATTCATTTTGAGCATCAAGTCGTCATCTTTCGTCGATGAAACGATGATGGACGAGGCCTCGAAGCCGGTTGGGAAGGCCTCGAAGCTGATAGGGAAGTCCTCAAAGCCGCATGTACCAAGCTCGAAAGGGAAAATGGACTCTGCACCTCAGGGGAAAAACACAGAAAAATGTATTTGGTACCCTATCACTTTTTCATGCACCCACACCGGACGATACGTGGCAAGCTCGAAAAGAAGAATCATGTGGTAAGCTTCGTTTTCACTCCATTAGTGTTGTTCTAAATTGTTGGTGTGGACGTTGCTGATTCGTTGCGATGCACGAAACGACGATCACCATTGGTCGTCGTCTCGTCGTCGCTCGTGATTCAGTCGGAGTTGCGATTTTCCACATTCCCGCCCAACTCCGACGATTTCAACTGGCACGCTTGCTAGAATATTCGTGACTTTTGATGATATAATTTTTCTTGTTTCTTCGGCGACGTTTACTTGTTATGCTCACTGATCCAACCGTTGGGAAGCGGGCATGGAGCGGTTACGGATGAAGTACAGACGGTCTGATTTAATCGTGCTCGTGCACTTTCTGTTGCCGCTGTAGAACACTTGGGATTCAATATTTGTTGTTAAATCCAGGAATTGTGTGTACGGTTCTCCAAGAGACGGCAGTTCTCGCATTTTCTCAGATCACCAATCGTTTATCTGATTCACCGTCTTGTTGTCGCAGGAAGTTTGGATCCATAATTCAAGTTGAACCAGGTTGCGATGAATACGAAGAGCACGAGGTTGTCTTGGTCTGGTCTGTGAAAAGTGGGAAGGCAAGATTGCTTTGGAATGGACAGGATGTCTCGAGGTTGTTTCCAGTGAATTCGCAGCAACGGCGCCCCATGTCGACACTTGAGTTTGCATGGCGATCAGGGAGAGGTTCAACCTTTAGAGCAATTGTCCATGCCAATCCAAACGGGGTGAAGAATCAGTATGAGTTTTTCATTGACGGAGCCTCCCTTTCTACAATGGCATCGCGTGACGAATCTTTTCGAAGACGAATCAAGCAAGCGAAACTAGAAGCATCGCCATTGTTCAATGATGCAATTCCAATAGAGGATGATATTCCGACCAGAATAGACCGCGCAATTTCCTTAGACTTTGCTGGAAGTTGCGGTGAGATGTCCGGTAATGGGGTGAATGAACACGAACAACGAAGTCGACTCGTTGCCGCCGGTTTCGCGTGTAAATATGATATGAAAGACGAACTGAGATCCGATCTGTATTCGTCGACGCTTGACTTCCTTCGTGATGAAGTTTCATCGTGCGTGCCCGTAGCGGAAGAAATGGTATCGAGAGCTATTATCAACGCATTTTCAGAGGACCATGATTCCGATACTAGCAACGATTCGTTTGCACTTCAATGCGATGGGTACTTGAAGCCTGCAGAAGTTGAAGCTGACGTGCTCGGAGAAACGTTCGAATGGCTGAAATGGAGCCGAGATTTTATCCATTTTTTCGATTTGTATGCTCGGAAGCTTGAGTACATGCAGAAGCACGTTGACTTGATGGTTTCGCACGTACGGCACGATCGGTTGAAAGTTTCTGTTGCCTCGCAAATGATGCACCGCGTGGCCGCCATACTCAAGCTTGAAGTCACGAGACAGCCGATGGCAGATACTGTCATGTTTGGAAATTTGAATAGTTTGACCACGACTCGAGATCTTCTCGATGCGATGCGCCCGTTTGGCGAAGTTGTGTACGCGGCAGTTTCGAAGGATCACGAGGGTTTTGGTGAGTTTTTACGATTGCCTTGTTGGAGGTGTCACGCCCCGTGAAAATGCGCTCATGTAATTGTTTACCAGGTTTTTGTCGCTTCGCTGTGTGCGATACGGTCCAAACTGTCTGCGAATCCGCTGAAAACAAAGAGATTGAAATCAATGGTCGCAAGCCAGAAATTTTTGAGCTCTTCAATTCGCCCTACAGCATTGAACGCGATCAAGGAATACTTGACCCACGTGACCGTGAAGACGACTATGATTGCTACGACGACATGGACTACCAACGCGATTGCATTGATCCCAGTGACGATGGTATTGAATTGACCTATAACTCGAGTTTTCGCCGGTCGCTGAATGCATCAAGCCTGAGAAGCAGTTTTGGATCATCGACTTCAAGCTACATCTATCACCCACCATCATTCAAGTATTCATCAAGTGCGACCCCCCATGTTGTGCCCACTATCGACGTGCATGATTTCCCATCCGGCGCAGATTGTGTTGCTATGACTGTGCATGACTAAATATACGTGTGACCTATTTGTGTTCTGTGAAAATACACCCATCCACCCTACAGCTAAACATACACCCGATATAGATTGTTTCTTTGTTTTGTCTCAATTATATACGTCTTGGAATCGCGCGGCTGGGTCGACTCCTACGAAGGTAGTACACTACGAGCAGTGCGATGGCAGCTTTAATTTGTGTTGAGCTGACATGCGTTGACACCCTGTCCTTTATGCGCTTCAAAAGCAAGTAGACCAGGCTTGTCGGCATCAAGTTTGTCGAGAGCCTCACCCCTGCCGTAGGTGAAGGGTTTGCCCGAATTATAGAATTCTTCGCCACAAGAGCTATGAGAGCTCCCAACGCCACACTGACAAACCCGATTGCTGTGCTACCTTCCAAAACTCCCAATACCATTCGCCGCGTTCGCGGACTGGATCGAAGTTGCAGATAGAATGCAACGGCGCCCGCCACGGATGCGCGCTGGAGCCAAGCATCTGGAATGCCTTGTGTAAGTCGAGACACGCCATCGAAACTCAATTCTTTCAAGATCGTTCCCATAACGACCAACGGATCCGGTGGAGGATCCACGGACACTGGAGATCGGATACCATCGGCTGATATTGGCGTTTGTTCCCTTTCTTGCTTGGCATAGGTTCTTCCAGTGTCTCCTACACGAGCTTGTGTCGCATCGGAACGCTCCATTTCTATATCCGTATCTCGACAACTATTAGTACTGCTCGATGAAAAATCTTCATCGTGGTCCTCGCACGTGCCTGTTGTCGATTCCAAGCGATCGGGGGACTGCGCTGACTGGTCATCACCACAGAGATTGGATGATTTTAGCCATCGTCGTACGGATCGGGGCAAGAGTTGCTGAATTCCACCAGGCTCCATGAGAATGTGTGTCGCAACTTCCTCGTCTGGCACAGCGAGACAGGATTGCAGCAATCTCACACGTTGCGATGTCGACAAAGGCAGCGAGTACATTGTGGCATTTCCGAGTATTACCCCCAGAAGACACGGCAGCATCCCTGAAGCAGGATCCAAGAGACTCTTCATGACGTCGTCCAGGACCACAGCATTGATTGACCTGTGGATGAAATCTCGTGTCTTACTTTCCAGCAATTGAAAGAAATCATGACAGGTCAAGGCCAATCCCAATGTCAATAAGACCATACTGAAAATGGTTTCGAGTCGCATGAGCAGAAGATATCGAGCAAACAGAGGAAGGAGGACCGCGCTCAAGAGCAGCGGACCTCGCAGGCGCGATAACAGTGTTTCCATCTTGTGGTGCTCCAGTAGGTTGACGTTGGTGTTCTTTCGTTCTTCTTTCATTGAGACTTCTGAAAACATTTTTCACAGGTCTAGAACAATCGATGTGGTGATTATCACTGACGATATGCTAGCAAGTTCGCTTGTATTCTTAATTCCTAATGTGGACTTTTGAGAGGTGCATGGTCGATGAACGTTGAACAAGGCGTTGTTACGACAAGAGGATTTTGCATACTCCAGAACGACAAAGGGAACTGGTACAAGAAGATCATGCTTGTTGTACTATGCCTGCTACCGTAGTTCACAGCTCACATTTCTTTGCTGTTCTGTCACTTGATCAGTGAACAGTGACCAGTGAGCAGTGATTAGTGTCAGGTACTAGTAGTATCTCAGTGTCGAACTGACGGACTTGAATGTATAATGTATGCACACTGCTCGCTGCTCACACAGCCTACCGGCGGTACTAGCTAGTACCAGGCTGTAGTAACCTCAATTCCAGACTCCAAAGGACCGGTACTTGTATTTCGTACGGTACCTGGTACATACCGTATATCATACATCATACCTCGCCTATCATTCAGAAAACTGACTTTCCCCTTTCATCCGTTCTCATGTCCACAGTACAAGGGACAAGTATGATTCATACCTAGGCCTCGGCAGGGTAAGGTAAAAGGTAAAGGGTAAAGCTAACGGCCTTTACCTTTACCCTTTAAGAAATTACCCCATAAGGAAACGCATTACCTTTACCTTTACCCTTTAAGGAAATGTGTTACCTTTACGCTTTAGGAAATTACCCTTTAAGGGAAATCGTTACCTTTACCCTTTACCCTTTAAGGAAATCCTTTACCTTTAACCCCTTAACTGTTAAAAGTTAAAAGGTAAAAGGTAATTTCCGGGTAATTATACGATTACAAATTCGTGAGTATGGAGTTGAGTACAACAACAACACCTTTGTGCACACATTGACACTCGACACCTGGACGCATTGAGTACATCAAAGCTGCCGATTAAGAACACCATGCTAATCGTAGAATAAACACCATTGTGTTTCATGCTATGAAATTAATTGACTATAATGATTAGTACTCTGCTTCTTAGGCGCACTCGGAGTCATCGGCAAACAAATTATCAAACTGGACATCATTCAGCATGCCAACGGCACTATCATCCAGGACTTCCTCCACCCACTCATCTTGTCCCATCTCTATCATGTTGACCACTGCATCAATTGATTCGCTAGGCGGCTGAGTTGCTTGCAGCTTTGAGTAGAGTGTAAAGTGAAAAGCGAATCGCAGAATAATCCAGTAACAGATGCTTGCTCATACTACATGCTACTAGTGTATGATGTAGAATGTACAGAGTCCTACGTCCTATGCATCAATTATCTTGAACTTCATCGATATATGGATCTCCCTTAAAGGGTAAAAGGTAAAGGGTAATTAACGGGTAATCCAAAGCGTTACCTTTACCCTTTAGGAAATTACCCTTTAAGGAAAATCATTACCTTTACCTTTACCCTTTAAGGAAATGTTTTAATTTTACCCTTTAGGAAATTACCCTTTAAGGAAAATCGTTACCTTTACCCTTACCTTTTACCTTTTAACCTAGGGGTAAAGGGTAATTTTCTTACCCTGCCGAGGCCTATTCATACCACATAAAAATGGCTTCGACCCAATAAAATGGCTTTGAACCAATCTCGTGTGAAATTCAAGGACCTCTACACGAAAACACTCCAATTTTCATAATTTCACTCCATGACCTATTGTAAAGCTCTCCTGAGGCCGATGCTTACAGAAAATAGAAAAAGACATGCCTAAAAAAACGACGTCATTTTTATTTGGTCTGACGAAATCCAATGGTTACAGTGTTCATTTCTTGAAGGCCCTTCAAACAATCTACAAGTTTATATTAGTTCTTTAGCAATGTATAGAAGTGCTGCCGACGAGCCGTTGAATCACACAGCGTAGAAACAATACCAATTTGTGTATGTGTATTGGTCAATCAAACTTCTTGGATCCAACACAATATCCATCAAACAAAAAGAATTCGGCGCGCACCATGTCGAGAGCGGGCAAGCGAGTCGGAACGAGCGTTTCGAAGAAGCTCTTGATGGAGATGCAGGCCCTTATTGCTTTCGCATGTTACGATTCGCCTTCTATTGCCCAGGGGGGAGATTCAATGAATGATGCCGAGCAGGCCAAGACAATGACTGATCTGTACTTTGGCGGCAATGACCCAGAAACCATCAGTTACCTCGACCAGTTCATCTATGGGCTACACAGGTTCAAGGGTATGTTCACCAGTTCCGAGGAACCAAACGAATTTGGACAAATTGTCCTTACTATGCCACAAAAGTTGCATAGGCATGGCGGGCTAAATGTTTTTGTTGGACAGAAGTCGATCACCAAGGAGCTCTTGTCCCAGAAAAACTTCAAGAACTGTGACAGGATTCCCGGTAGTACATTACTGGGTAAGGGAAAAACTGTCGTGAAGACCTGCAAGAAGATGATGGCACTTGTGACAGCTTCGGGTTCACCGTATCGCGATGGATCTTTTCCATCCGGTACTAACTGGGATGACTACATCAAATGGTGTCTTGTTGCCATGCAAAACGAATATGACCGAGAGGCTAAAGAGAAAGGACTCTGCAAGCCCCCTGCAACAACGGAAGCTCCTGCTACAAGTACTGCTGCTACTACAGTAACAACAACGACAGAAACTGCTGCGATAGGAATTGCTCCTGCAGCAACGATGACACAAGTTGAAGGAATGGCAGCGGAGCCACAAGATCCTCTTTCACCATCCGCTGATGCTTCTTTTTTCAAAGTTGGGGTGGGTTTCCTTGCATGGGCCCTTTGGGGGCACATCCCCCTCCTTAATGATGGGGCGCAGATGGTGTCGAAACTTTTTAGCAACGCAAAAGCCAATACGTCGTACGGACGTGGCACGTCGACTCGGAGCGCGATGCGAAATGCAGTGATTGCAGCCAGTGCAGCTCCTGTTGACAACCGACGTGGACGTGGGAAAAAACGTGACAACAACATGCTTGATACAAATGTGCAGCCTGCTAATGCTGCTGGCGATGCGGCTGAATTGGCTCTCTTGACCAAGACGCTTGAGCACCTTTCTGAGGAGGCTATCGAAAAGGAAGAGAAGGCGCAACATAGTCTGCGTGTTCGTCTCGTTCGTGATAAGCTTGTTGCATGTAAAAGACGCAGTGAAGTTTTTCTTCAAAGGCTGAATCTTTCGTCGAAGAAGAAGAAGCCTGACGCAACTTTGCTTGAGAAGTTGGAGGCAAATGAAGAAGAAATCGAGAGACTGGAAGCTGCTCTTGTGACGGTGCAAGAAGAAGAGCGTCGACGCCATAGCAATATGATTGTAGAGAAAAAACGACGCGCGATGTCAGGAGGTGTCGCGATGATTGGGATTGCAACCCCAATGATTGGAACAAGTGGAAGTTTTGAGAGCACCAGCGGAATCGAGAGCAGCAGCGGAAACGACAGCGGCGGAAACGACGACAGTGGCGGAAAGCAACAACAGCAACAACAAGAACGGAAAGGAGAGTGAGAGAAACCGTGATATTGTTGTCGTCGAAAATGCTGGTGGCGGAAACGATAGTATGCCAGCCAGCACTCCAAACATCACGACTTGCATGGAGTGTAACTTGATTCCAACAAACCACACTTGCTTGAAATGCAAGAAAGTTTGTGTCTGCTCTTGTTGTTGCGATGTGAATCGGGGATTGCACAACATTACTTGGTGCAAGACGTGCTTTGCATTCGCAACGGAGACTACAACAACTACACGGACTAGAGACTTTGTCGGAAGACGAGGCGGGTAATAAAGTAACAATGGGAAGGGGCCGGGGAAATACATGGGCAGGGAAGAAATAGTCTACTACTACTAGTAGCTAGCTAGTAATACAATGACTAGAAATAAATTATCGTACACTTTCGCACTGCTATCACAACGACGTCAATGACAACTTTTTTGATGTCTGATGCCGATGCATGACTCACCCCACAGTCTCGGCAGTCTCAGCCAGCATTTTCACATGCAACGCAATGCCAGAACGACAATATCGCACGACGCGTGACAGCGGCAGGTGGCCCACCTCTTGATTGCAGATTCATACAATCGTCATGACAGGAACATTTCTTGGTCTCGAACGAGAAAGTCTCTTTGGCCACTGCAGATTGTTTTCGTGAAAACGAATATTGAAATTTTCGACAAGCAGCGAACGAAACTGAAAGAAGTTCAGTTTGTTGACTGCGGTACCCGATTGGATTCGACCTCCTGCTCCGGTCGTACTATTGCGCCGGTGGCCACTCCCGTTGCGATTGCGATTGCGGTGGCGACTGCAATTGCCATCACTTTCATTGCCGTCGTCGTCCTCCTCCTCATTATCACTTACTACAATTGGCGGGCGTCGATATCCAAATCGCGACCCATCGTAATGCCGTAGACGGAAGTCCTCTGTGCCCGTAGGATCAACCAATCTCCGAACAGCAAAAGGAATCTCTTCGTCTCGAAACTCGCCAAATTCCGTCTCCCAACGGGAACGAACACCATTTTTCCAGGCCTTGCTCAGGCCGTCAACATCCAATAGCATATTGTGCAAAGCACAACAGGTGAGCCAGATATTATCAACTACTTCCGTGTTGTGAACTCAAATTCCACTCTTCAGAATTCGCCAGCGACCTTTCAAGATCCCAAAGGTGCACTCAACATCCTTTCTCATAGACTCTAGCCACTGAGAAAACCTCAGCTCCAACCGGTTGCACGAATCTTTCACGGGTGGCACTGTCGTCGACCACTCAAGGTAGCCGTTATCCACTATGACGTAAGCGCCCTTGAGTCTAAGTATCCTGTCGTCACCTTCCTCGTCACTCGTCATTCCTTGTCGCGTCCGCAACTCGAAATCCATCTTGTCATCCAAGCCTCCGTCGCGAAGCTCTGACATAAAAGTATCAAAACGAATCAATGTTTTGTCGTTCCATCTACCAGGGTGACCAGATGTTGTGTGCAAAATTTGGCGGCGATGATTGCAAGTCAGATTATAAGTCCGCATCGTACTTTTCGACTTCGCCCCAAGGTGCGCTTGGCGCAAAGAAAAACAAACCTTTTCAAGAGGAATATGGGTTGCATCGGTGCTACCAATGCAACCTGGAAAGCCTGCAATATTGTATTCCTGCTCACAATCCCTCAGTTCCTCAACCGAACGCGGCGCCGACACATACATTGGATACAGTACCTTTGCTCTGAACTTGACAAATTGGTGAAAAAACTTACGATGGACGTCGCGACTGATGTATGTTACATCCTTCATGTCGTCAAACGTCCATCCTCTTCCCAGATAACGAAGCGAACCCAAGAGAAGCAATTCGATTGGCGAAACCTTTTTGTTTTTTATGTTGTTGGTCCTTTCATATGCCTTGATCCATCTGTCAAACAACCCGTCGCTTGCTTCCGATGATATCATATCAAGAAGCATCACATACGATGCATATGGTAAGCGAAAATTCTGTCTAAACTCCTTTGCCCAATGCTGATTGCCGGGTTGCGGATCATCAATGTAATCCTCCCACCATGCACTCATTTTTGGCGTCTTCTTGCGCCGCGCTCCTGTGACCGGATCAGTATACCACCTCGGGCGTGAAATCCGCGTTTTCTTGGGCGGGCGGTTTCGCTCTCTCTCGGACTCAAGCAAGACTTCTCTTTTCCGTTTAATTCTCTGTCCAACCATGTACGCCAAAGCAATCCGCGCCTTTGTCTTCCGTTCGTCGTCGTCGTCATCTTGCATGAGATAACTTTCGAGTCTCTCGTCATCAATCTCGCCATCTTTGTTGAAACAATCATTTTCGGTGAGCGGATCTTCGCCACCATCACCACACAGACCCTTTACCATGTCGATCGCGAGAAGTCGCGAAGCTTTTAGTCCCATGGTTGCTTCAGAAACGGTGCGCAAGGTGGTAGAATTAGCTTTGACGAACATTGTGCAAAACTTGGCAATCGGCGCCAATCGGATGCGTATGAGGCTAGTAGCGAGTACTCCAGTGTCGCTTTTGTTTCCAGCCGGGTCGAGTCAAAAACAGTGTCGCTTTTTCTTTGCCTGGCGAAAAGATCCCGGTTCCAAAAAAAGCGACACCGTTTTTGTTTCGATTTATGTCGACTTTTGAGGACGTAAGCATTGAGTTTCCACAAAAATGACGTCTTTTTTTAGGCATGTCTTTTTCTATTTTCTGTAAGCATCGGCCTGAGTGAACATATAGAGGTATGTTCTGCACATAGAAAAGCAATATGATTGCTCAGTTCTCACAAAAAAGTGCACCATAGATGAGACGTCAAAACATTGCTGCACGACCCTTTTTCACACGTCGAGGATGCCCTCCAAATCTTTATAAATTACAGTTCTGAATATTTTCATACGTCTGCGAGGAGAAATCCACTTGGCGTTTGTACCACACGTTGTGGTACAAACAGCTCGTTCAAAACCCTGTACCAATATGAATTTCGATTCACCGAACACTTGTGAAATAAATCAACAACAGAATATAAGAATATTATCCATATATGTATACAAATTTATACACAACTTTGAACCAGTAAATCAAAAACGCAGACTTGTTTATCATCGACAGCTCATTCAGATGTTGCTCCAGTACTTTGATCATTCTTCATTGCTGTTGACAGGGTAATGAAGGATCTATGATACGAACTGTTTGCAAAACATATATGTGTTTCTGCCGAGATTTGGTAAGTTGAAACTCTTGTGAAAATATTGGTTCAAAGCCATTTTTAGAGTGGTACTACAGTACTCTGAGTATCTGTTAGTCGGAGAGTCGGAGTCCTACTGGGAACTGGTTTGCATAGGACGGTAGAGTACATGTAGTCGTGTCTGCTCGTTGGACGTTGGATCGTCTTTAGTTTGCGTGGCCACTTGACTCGTCATGGATAAGTATTCCATCATACATGTAGCAATATTATTTATACATAAACGTGATTCACTGATTCAGTACCACAGGGTTCACAATCCATACTTCCATACAGTCTACAGTTTCCGAGGGTCACGAAATTCCAGCACGGCACGGCGTCCGGCGTCTCGCAAAATTGAATCACAATCATTTCCCATCATACCGAATTGATCATATACACACATGAAGTATGTTTAAAACGCGAACGGCGCGGTCAAAAAATGATTGCGATTCCCGCGAGTTGTGTTGAGTCGTCCAGGAACTCTAAAAAGGGAATTGCCAGCAAGCGCCGCCAAGACAGGAGAACACAGATCCGTTTGGAATCAAATCTTTTCACTGGCGGCTCGCCGTGGTCGTGGTCGTGCCTGTGCCTCCAAATCTCCAAGAGCGTGTCCGTGTTGTGTGCACTGGAGGCTGGGAATTGGGACCGAGCAACAGGCATTGGCGTCAGTTTCGAGTGCCATTATATTTGTTGCAGTTCCCTGTTGTTGTGACCTTAACTTGCTTAATCCTTTTCTATCAACCCATCATGTCGTACGGTGGATCCTCCCCCCCTTCCAGATCTGGAGCCCCTGTAGTCAGGTCCATAGTCTATTCGGTTGATTTTGGTTCGCAAGCCGCAGGCAAACGAATTGCCACGACCAAACGTCGCATCCGATGGTAAGTCGGCAGTCATTCCGTCGCGAACTATTCGATCGCAGTTGAATGCAGCATTCAATACTAAATTGTCGTGCTTGCTCGATTGTTAAAACTCAATTTTCAACAGGAGGTGGGGTTTTGCCAACAACGAGGCCTTGTCACAGGGTCAAACAGGAATCGCTTGCCGTGGAGAGGAGCACGATGTTACTATGGTGTGGTCGCTTACTTCTGGTAAGCGCCAGATCACAATGGACGGCCAAGAGGTCCACTATGCGTCAAGCCGCGCGGGGATTGTCGACTTTTCTTGGACTATGCGCGGCAATCACATCCTCAAGGTCGTTGCCCATGCCAATCCCCCATTGAGCGCTACGCCAAGTTTTCGTCAGTATGACTTCTTTGTTGACGGACAGTCTTTCTTTGACATGCCAAAAGTCTATGAGTTAGGGCTTAGAGGCGCCCCTCAGGCTCAGTCGAGAGTTCCTGGGAATTCGTTCTCCTATGGAGATACTGCTCGCCGTGCTCCTCAGTCCAACGAGGACGCTGATTTGCAAAGGGCCATTCAAGAGTCTCTTGCCGAGTCTCGTAGGCACTTGCAACACGTCAAGCGATCTGACGACAGCTACTCTGCTTCTGGGACAAGCGCCGGACCTGACTATTTAGCCCACGCTCCGAGCCCACAGGAACCCGCTCCCCGAATGGACTTGTTGGGTTTTGGTTCGCCGACGTCCCAGGAGCCTACTGCTCTAGTACCTGTCGCTCCGCAGTATGCAGCACCTGCTCCCGCATACGGCCAACCACCAGCCCCTGCGTATGGATATTCACCTGCCCCTCCACCTGCTCTCACCTACGAGCCCGCTCCTGTGTACGCCCCAGCGGCACCAGCGTACACCCAGGCGCCGGTGTACGCTGCGCCATCTACTCCACACACCGTTGCTGCTGCTCCACAGTACCAGCAGTTTCCAAGTGGTCAACTGCTTTCTCCAGGTGTGACTTCTACCGCTTCCGCCCCACCGTCGTATGGTTTTCCAGTGCAACAACCAATGTATTCTGAGGATGATCCGTTTGCTCCGAAGCCACCAACCCAAAATGAATTGCTCACATCTGTCCTAGGTCTCTACGGAAATCAACCAACTTCCCCTAGTACTCCTGGTGCACCACCGCAGCCCAACTTCCAGTCGCCGCAGACTCCCCTTTCCACTACGAATGGTCAGGTTAATCTGACCATGAATGCACCACTTACCATTACAAACGAAGAGGAGGATGCCCCGAAGACTGCGTTTGATAAGGCTCTAAGTAGTCTTGTCAATTTTGATGACATTAGTGCTCCAGCTGACAAGGATATCCAGGAGGCAATGAGAAAGAAGCAGGAAGAGCAAACGCGTAAGAGTAACAAAAGCAAGGCCCTTCCGCCCGCCGCCAACAATATGGTTGGGTCCGGAGCTACACTGGCTCAGATCTCTCAAGTCAAGCAGGTACGTGTTCTACTGTGACGTTTGTACTCGATGTCGAGTTGTTTTCTCATGCTCTCTTTAAAATTCGAAGGTTGTGCCGCCAAAGGATCCTTCAAAAGTCATGAAGCCCTCCGTCTTTCATCAGGATGCTGCCATGGCGGGTGCTCTCGTGATTCGAGGTGACGGGCCTCCACCTTTGCAGCCTCAAGGCTTTGGTATCGTACACGGTCAAGGTTATTACGGTAGCCGCGCAGGATACTACTGAACACGCTCAATGGAACATGGAACGCACGCTTTCATTTAGGCTCCAAACATTCCGACGAAAATTGTCTGGAACAACGCGTGCGTTTGTCACGGCTTACCATAAACTATTTATGATCTTTAGGAAGAAACGATGTATTTATCTTGGAATCTAGGACGTGCCATGCCTCCAAAGGAAAGCCCGGTACATTGGAGGTCTACTGCCTACGAATATAATCGGGTGTTCTATGGTTTGTGGTGTTGTATTGTATGCCATACCCGTCTCTCTTTCGTTGGAGGTGTACGACAATTGTCTAATGGTAGTACCGGTTACCGGTAAATCCAGTACCAGTACTTGTAGTCTGGCACGAGTTGAGTTCTGGTTACTGGTACTAGTACCTGGTACATACGGTACGATATTGGCGATCTGCTGATGTGCTGATACGCTGGTAGTGATGCTCTGTCCATCACCGGTTGATTTATCCCTCTGCTTGGCTTTTAGCTTTCAACTGATGGATCTGTCTCACCACAGAAAATCACATTAAGTTTCATGTTCGGCGTTCTGCCATGAAGCGCTCCCCGCAACCGCAGTGTCGTGGCTGCAACAGTGGTTTTTTACATTTGGTTCTCCTTCTTTGTATTCAAAGCTACACTGCATTCCTGCTTCAACCCTCCCTGAAATACAATGCACACCACAACCCTCACGATTCCCAGGATGGCAGGCCCCTTGTCATTAATACGCGCCGACTCGCACCTTCAAGGACAGGCACCGCTCGGTACGGCAAACTCTGGCAGCGCTTGGAAATAGAAGAAGACTCCGAGCCAATGTGGTACTTGCTCAATTGTATCGTCACTCAGGAACTCGACCTATTGCGCCAGTGCCGTGCCAGATGCGGACATATGGAAGACGTGGTCAAGTTTGTGGTACCCATTGAACGGTCTACTCGATCTCATGGTCCGAATCGCATCGTGACCGACACAAAGGTGGGATATCCAGGCTATGTCTTTGCCAAGCTTCGACTCTGCGAAGAAGTGTATGAGGCGATTCAAGACCTGGATCTCTGCCGTTCTTGGATGGGAACTGTCAACAAGAAGGGATACAAAAAACTACCTCCATCACCGTTAGCTCTCAACGAAATGGAGATTGAGAAGTTTGGATTGGAGGAATTAGGGGAGGAAGTTGATTTTTCGGAAGACCTTGTTCAGGAGTTGATGAACGAGGAGGGTGTGATTGTTGACACAGCAGAGAACGAAAAAAAGGCTAAGGCAAAGGGAGCCAAGATTGACAAAGAGCAACTTCAGGCGTACATGGACCTTCGACCAGACGACATGGTTAAAGTAATCGGCGACGGAAAATTCAAGGGGGAGGATGGCATTGTTAAGCGCCTCAAGAATGGAAAGCTCATGATACGCTTTTTCACGTACGGAAGCACCTACGAAGAATGGTTGGACCCCAAAGACGTTCGAAAACTTTCGGCTGAAGAAGCCCTACGTGGTCTTTCTGGACCTAGCATGCCGGTCACGCAGCATGACCTTGAAGGTAGTGATGATATGCGAGATCAAAGGTCCGACCAAAATGGGTCTGGTGGGCTTCGACGGGCGCTAATGAGCAATGTTAGCGGGAACCGAGGACCGCGGAATACTCGATTTGAAACCATACAGCGCGGCGACAGGTACAAGCGCGACGTCTTTGACGGTCTGATGCTGAGCGCAAAATGAAGAAAAGAAATGGTCACGGATCAAGACCAACAGGGTTCAAGAGCTGGACCAAGAGATGCAGCGGGTGTCAACGACGGAGGTCAACGAGACCTCCCGATGGCGGACGTGGACAGTCAGTGGGGTCGTTACTCCCAGCGTGAAGATCGTCGTGACCGCGGTCCCAGTGATGATAGAAGGCGTGGTCAAGGCGACGAAAGACGACCCAGTAACAGCGACAAAGCTCGCAATCCTCGCAATGATGGCGAGCTTCAGCGAGTGCGGAGCGCATTGGATGGTGGTGACTGGAATGCCTTCGTCTCGCCATCGCCTTCGCCAACTAAATCGCCTGACCAAGAGGACGATGCGTTCTTCAGGTCTCTCATGTCCGAATTGAACGGTCAACAAAGCACAGGTCCAGAGTCTGCCGTTTCTTTCGGCAGTGATGATGACTTCTTTTCCTCACTGATATCAGAGTTGGACAATGGAAAAGAAAACGGTAAAAGAGAAACGAAGCCACGCCAGCAGACCGAAGCAGTCTCGAGTCCTGATGATATTGACTTCTTTGCGGCTCTTGAAGCAGAATTGGGTGGTTCTTCTCCATTTAATGCGAATGGCGATAGATTCGTGACAGATATCCAGACTGCTGTCACAGATCGCAAGCCTCGACCTGTCGTGAAGGCGACTGCTGCCGACGACGATGGTGACGACTTCTTTGCAAATCTTGAAAAGGAACTGTCAGGGCAAGGGTTCGACAGGACGAGCAGCTTCGCTGAACCCGTGGCTCCAGGAGACGATTTGTCGGCGCAATTAGAGACAGAGGCTGTAGCTCCAAAAGCACGAGAAAGCAAGGATTGGAATGGTGATCTTGCACCTACATCTAAAGCGAAAAGCCCCAAAGTATCACCAGTGTCGGGGGGTCTCGACAGCGAATCCCTGGCGAAGAGCACAGTTCCTGTTTTGAAAGAAATGCTAAGAGAGCGTGGTTTGAAAGTTTCTGGGAGTAAGTCTGAATTGATTGCAAGGCTCTTGCAATAGGATGTTAAGTTTAGCTGTTCGTGGCCGATCCTGCGTACAATTTGCAGCCAATTCACCAATATATTAATGATCTGTTTCAGCGCGTGTGCAATCGTGTACTTGCACACCATGCTCTCGCAATACATCCCTGTTCGTGGTTCATGGCGATGATGGTGAGACATCGTGGATTTTCTATTCTGAGTATCCAGGGAAGTAGACCGAACTCACCTCAACATGTCACATGCTTGTAGAATTGAGCCCCTAGCCACAGTGGTCGACTGGTTTAGAGAGTCCGTGACAAGCGTGTGGAACTTGATCGCTGCGGTCCTTAGCAAATGCGGTTCAGAATGCTGAATCTGTCGAGAAAGGCGATCCAAGGCAGTCCTGAGTTGTGTTCTATCCGCATCGATACTTCCCATGCCGGAAAGCGCATCTTGTCGTGCTACTGACCGACAGAGCAACGCTTCGTGCTGCAAATTAAGAGTTCGAGGCTCTTGACTCAATTGCAAGTCTGATGCTTGTACTGGTTTATCGTGCCGCTTTAAACTGTTTCGTTCTGCTGCTAGTCGTCGAGCCTCCTTATCATCCCCGAGCTCTTTCGCACATTTGCACAACCATGTCAAATTCGTGAGGCGTGCTTGCAGCATTCGTTGATCATGAGTATGGCTTTCACATAGCTGATCCAGAACCTCCTTTTCTGAGAGCAACATTTCTTGCGCCTTGATTATATCCTGTTCAGCGAAGGCAACACGACCAAGTTCATGTAGCACGGACGACACGTCAATATGGACACCCTGGATGTATGAATATACGTATCTTCTGGCTCGAAGGCATTCCGAATACAGATCCCAAGCTTGCCCGAACTGTTCCCTCTGAAAAGCGAGGACACCTTGCTGGAATTTGACTGCGGCAACATTGACATGAAGGGCGGCCTCCCCGTAAAGTTCAACATACAACTCGAGAGCCTGCGATAAGCTGCGGTCAGCGGAATCGAACTCACCTCGTCGGATAGCGACTCGTGCAAGTTGCTTGAGCGTTGCAGCTCTCTGGCCGATTTGCATCCTCAGCCCCAAGGCTTCTTGCAGAAGAGCTTCAGCTTCGGCTAGAGATGGCGGTTTTCTTGCAAGGTGAACAGCCGCGAGCTGGTGCAATGTTGCGGCACAATCGGCTTCGACGACTTCACCGGCTGATCCGACGTCCAAGATGCGGCGTAAGTCAAGGGCTGGTTCAAGGAAGTCGGCAGCAGCCTGCAAATTGTGTTTCTTCACCTCAAGCACCCCAAGTTCGTGGAGAATCGCCGCCACACCATGGCGCTCGTCGAAGTCTGTACTGACCAGCGCACTACGAATGAGAAGCGCCTTTGAGAGCGCCTCTTCAGAATTTCGAAAGCTTCCCTGATATCGAAGGACACGCCCAAGCTCGTAGAGAACCGCCGCACGAGCACGGCTATGAGACTGTGACCCATTGTCTATCCTATTTAGGATCTCTAACGACTGGTCCAGGGAGTCTTTTGCATCGTCGAATCTGTTTAATGCCATCGCTGAGAAAACTCCTGCTTCCCTTGATAGAATTGCACAATCTAGCTGCAAACCATCGGGATGCAGACACGAATAAGCGACAACTGCTTTTAAGTGTTCCAAAATGTACGCCGACTCTTGCCAGCTTTCGATTTGGTCGGGCTTGAATCTCCAGGCCTGTTTGATCGCATGGACGCAGATCTTCAAACTGACTCGACCTTCCGCTTCGGTTTGTGACTTTCTCAGAGCTTGTGCCAGCAATCTATGCATCGACCCCTTGGATTCCTTTACGACAAGTAAGGAGAATGACTTCACAATTTTCCAGATTGAATCTGTTTGCTCAAACTCATCAAAAGGCACCTTCGCCGAATCAGCAGTGAGCACTATCTGTGATACCTTGGGCGCCAATGGAAGAGCATTGTCCAGACTTTTGGCCCGGCACGTAAGAAGATACGTTGCAGCCATGCATACAGTGACCATCGATTTGGCAGCGATGCGCGCCGCCGCTAGCCGATTTGAGCCCTTCGTGCGCCTTTCCAGTACAAACGTTGTCAACATGGCCAGCCCTCCTATCAAGACAGTCCGGGAAATACCCCGTATGGCGTCCGCAGCTGCCTTTCGCGCCAGTGCTTCGGCCTCCGATGATGCCTTCGCTTGCGACATAGTATTGGCCTCTTCTATCGAGTGAGCATGCTTGGCCCGCAGTAGAGTGCGTACCAAAGCTTTCGTGATTTGATCAGGACCCAGCCAGCAAAGGAGGCGCAACACCTCCCAAGCTAACTGACTTTCTCGTTTGATTGCATTCAAACTTAGCGCTAGACTGGATTCTACAACCTGGTGACCAAGGAGCGCTCCATTTCGCTCGGAGTCGGCATAGCGGGCCAAATATTCCGAGCAATCAACGTCGCATCGTAGCATGTATGCCGCAGCCATGCTCAAGGCGAGTGGAAGGTGACCTAGCTGGCCCGCTAAGTGGTGTGCTGCTTTCACATGAATCTCTCCGGAAATGTTCGCAGAGCGGCAGAGCAATTGTATTGATTCCGACGGACTGAAACAGCCGAGGATCATGGTAGATTGATCATTATCGTCAGCTCCAAGTGACCGCGTAGTAACTAGGAGATGACCGCATGAGCCTCCGTGCGGAACGAATTTTTGAAGAAGGGAGCGGTCCTCGAGATTGTCAAAAACAAGAAGCCACGGTACCTTACTGCGGAAAAGTCTTGCTTTCACCTCTGAAATGACCTCCTCGGTGTCTTTGTCGCGAGCATCCACACCAGTTGTGTCCGCCAACAGCTGTCGGTAGCAAGCAACGATACGTTCGGCTCCTTGCGCGCTCAACCAGATTACCAAACCATAGTACGAAGGGAAGTTTCGATAGCAGTATTCCGTACAAAGTTGCGTCTTGCCTTGAGATCTCAACCGTTAGTCGATGCGGCATTAGGCATCTACGGTAATGGAACACAACGTACCTACACCACCCATGCCCGTGATTTCAACTTTAGCTACCCCAGTGTGATGGTTCTGGCCAGCTTTTGTGCTATCAGTCGCGCATGAATCTGTGATAGTTCCAAGTCGCGGCCAGTGAAGGTTGGTTGCGTTGCGGGATCGACCAGGTTCCTCTCATCATGTTGATTAGGAAGGCACTCGCAAACTCCTCAGGGTGGCGTCTATCTTCGTAATGGGTCGCTGGGTGTTTACTTAATATCGAGTCAATTGTGTTGTATTCCTTGCGAAACAACCACGGTCGTCTGGAAGAAGGAGTATCATTGAGAAAATAAGGACTCCAGCAATACGTGGTTACAACAAACTGTTCAGCCATTTCTTCGCCGCCCCACTGCAAGCACCCTTGTATTACCGTATCCACATAAGATTGAAGTATAGGATGATCCTCATTTGCCTCGGCACAAAACGACTGCTTTGGGACATACACCCAGAGCTTTGCACCATCAGCTATTTTGAGGGTGTCGACTTCTAACCCACCAGCCGAATCTGGACCTGGCAACAGTTCAAGATGTTCGAGGTTCATCTCCACTCTATCATACCCCACCTCCCGTCTGTCAAAGGACGAAAGCATAGAATGCGGGATACGGAACAGTACGCCATTTATCACAGTTCCATCGCCCGCGTTGTCCTTCGCAATGCCAAGTGCGGTGAACCCAGTGTTCGATCGAAAATTCCAACCTCGACGGTAGCCGAAACAAGCTCGAATATTTGCCCTCTGCCCCGGTAGTGCCTGGCTTCTGTCGGCCATCCATGACGCATGTGTGTTGGTATTGATGATGCTGCCGAATCCAAACAGATAGTCGTAGGCATTATCGTCCTCCATTGTCAATGGCGATCACCGCGTTTGGGTGAGACAGAAAAATGTGACATCTGATTTCGTACTGTAGTTCTGAGTTCTGGTACCAGGTACTAGTAGTTGTAGTGTGCGCATCGTCCTATACTCCGGTCTCCGGTCTCCGGTGGATGTACAGTATTCAGCTCAAGAAGCGCGACAATTGAGCATCAGACACTAAAAGGACAACTGTACCCGGTACTGGTACTCTACTGGAGTAGTCCAAAGCCAGCAGAGTACAAGGACGAGTACCCAAGCGGCAGTACAATCGTAATCCAAGTAGACACAACGTAATACGATACCAAACACGTGCAACAACATCACT
This sequence comes from Fragilaria crotonensis, assembly GCA_022925895.1. Classification (NCBI taxonomy): domain Eukaryota; phylum Bacillariophyta; class Fragilariophyceae; order Fragilariales; family Fragilariaceae; genus Fragilaria; species Fragilaria crotonensis. Next base: position 20,839 of record JAKSYS010000514.1, on the reverse strand, counting down.
TAGTCACATAGTATGCATACAGTCCGACGGTGATACAAACTGAGACACAAACGATGACAGATCTTAACTTTGGTTCCTCTTTGAAGTATCCAATTAGAGATTAATGGCAGCACAAACAAAGAATTAACGCAGCGTAGGGTCAAACCCCGAACAATGAGTATTACTACGGCAGTGGCAACGAGTCCACGGCTTCTTTGACTCTTTGGCAAACCTCCAAGATGTCTTTCTCGATGGATTCAAGTTTTGCAGTGAGTAGTTCTTCAGCTTGGTCTTTATCAAAGAATACGAAAGACCCTCCTCGCGTCTCGATCCAACTACCTTTCAAGTTAGACACCAACACCTCCTTCAACTCGTTTCTCGTTGAACCTAGCCGTTCCAATCGAGATCGATCGGAGTTCAAGTCTGCGGCTGAGTATTGACAAACGGCAGATGATGGCCACATAAGACAAATAGTGGGGTTGCAATGGGAGGGGCGATTGTGGCGAGAGTTGAAGACGTCCGACAAGGTGGGGGTGCGCAGGATCAACTTCAGCAGAGAAACGCGTCGAAGCAATCAGAGCTATGACATAGTGAAAAGGGTTGTGACAAAAAGGATCTGGGCGAATTTTCATGAAATTGTTTTTACTCCGGACTCCAGACTCCAGTCCTCCAGACTCCAGTCCTCCAAATAATACAGACAGCTTGCATGCAATTATATATGCAATCACAGAATTCCTCTCCGAGTACTGTACTGTGGTACTGACATTACTTCCGATGCAAATTGATGTACTAGAGTACTTTGTATCCTTTGGAATCTGGAATACAACACACCTAGATTTATGTGGCTTGCAAAACATTGCTCCTACATGCAATTATCAAGATGGTGCTGTAGCTAGTAGTACTACTAGTAGCCTGGCTATTAACGGTAGTAGCAAGCTGCTGGCTGGGACTCAGGACTCTGACTCTGGAGTCTACTGGTATTCACATGTGTCACCCTGAAATTGATGTGGAATGCTGCGCATAGACAGTTCTGTATTCATCGTCTCTGTTCTCGCAGTAGTTCACTCGCTGGGGTAAAGAGAGGATCGGGAAAGCCACCCCTCCTTCAGCTGTATTCAAAAAGTATTGGAATGGCAAAGAGCAGTGCATTTCTTAGCAACACACCTTACAGTGGAAGAAGTAGCTCAGGGGGCGGTCGCGGAGGCGCCAAGGGAGGTGGTAGAGGTGAATACTACAAGAACCGTTATGGGAGAGCTGGTCGAGGGGAGGCACCTGCAGACGGTCCATCAAATTCCAATGTCATTGGTGGTACGTTTTCCACTTTCCTCGATCTCCTCGACAGCCTGGACGGAAAGCAGTACGGTGCCTATCATAGCATTGAAACGACACAAGGGTGGGTTCACGACAATTTTATACTTCGCATAAAGCGAGCTCAGTCAGATCCTTTCGCTTCGCCGACGCAATGTCAAATAGAAGTTAATGCCGCGTTTGCGCAATTCCCACCAGCGCTGTATGCCAATAAGGTGCGAAGCGTGGCTTTGGCGGATTACATGCATCGGACGCTGCACAAAAAGGCCCTTGAAATAGGGGCGGATGCAGCATTGGCTGGCAAAGGGTGGGGAGGACCCAAAGGTGGAGACATCCAAATCTTAGAGCCCTGTCAACATGTCCTGGAACAGTCTGCAGTGGTTGTGAAGAACGGTACCATTGTGGTACAACTCACGATTAATCTTCCAGCTCGCGGTAGAACGATTCTCGGAAGAGCAGCTAGGGAAATCTTCGGGCAAACTTTGTCAACGCTGCTTCAAACGACTCTGAAGTACGAGTTGCTCAGCCCTTCCCATATAGAGTCGCACGTCAATTCGGTGGAGGACCAAGTTTGGTTGCAGCGCCAGTTGGATCGTCTTGGTCTAGTCGCCTTTGTACGAGACGGCGCGATACTCCCTCGTGCCTCAGGAGTAGACGATCGCCCTTTGCTAGGCGGTATTTCCTTTGAATCCCTCCTCGATGCGACTCAAATTTCAACTGCCTTCTACCGGTGATACCGTAACCGGCATGGGCTTTAAAAAGGGATATCACTGATATCTGGAGGTGGGTTTCATGGTAAATCAACTCTTCTTGAGGCACTTCAGTTCGGCGTGTACCCCAAACTTCCTGGGGACGGTAGGGAGTTTTGCGTGACAAGTCTATCAGCAACTAAAATTCGAGCTGAAGACGGAAGAAGTGTCAACGCAGTCGATATATCGCCCTTCATATCAAATTTACCATTTGGCAAAGATACAACCTGCTTCCACTCGCTCGATGCCAGTGGGAGTACCAGCCAAGCAAGTAGCATTATAGAGGTCAGTGCATTCGTTATGGCGCAATCGTATATTTGCTGCCTATGATTTTCCATATCCACGGCAGTGCAAATTGACGCCAACATTAATCGAGTCGTGATGATTTCGAGATGGGCACCACAAACTACGTGCGTAACTCGAATTCCCCGCCGAACATGTGATACTCATCTATCGGTACCCTCTTTTCCACAGGCCATTGAGATGGGCACGAATCTCTTACTATTCGACGAAGATACCTGTGCGACTAACTTTATGATCCGAGATAAGAAGATGATGCAACTCGTTTCGGCAGATAAGGAACCGATAACACCGTTTGTTCACAAAGTCAGATCCTTGTTTGAGGATCACAGTGTCTCCTCGATCCTTGTTATCGGTGGCTCAGGCGACTATTTTTCCGTCGCAGACACTGTCGTCATGATGGATACTTATAAATGCTTCGATGTCACAGCTCGCGCTAAGGAGATAGCTGGCCCTGATCAACCATTGTCGCTTCCTTTTGGACGTGTGGAGCCACGGCATCCCAACTGTTCAATGTTCAAGGCGGAGGGAAAAGTGGCAGTACGCTCCATGAAAAGCGTATCATATGGTGACATTGAATTAGACACTTCTGGCTTGGAGCAACTGGTGTCCAAGGCGCAAACTTCGGCAATCGCACAAGCTTTTCAAACCATATCATCTTTTCGCTCTGGGCCTTCTTTGCAGGAATGCTTGCATCGGCTTGATCAACTGCTTGACGAGCAAGGTATCGATGGCCTGGCACCTGGTCTTTACAACGGAGGACTATCCCGAACAAGGAGCATCGATCTTGCAGCTGCTATGAACAGGTTCAGGAAGGAAGGGGCAATTAAGCAGATATAGGATGTCAATCAAAGCAAGATTACTATGCAGATCACACGACCATTGCCACAACAGCGCCTCACCAATCATCGTAACATTGCATATAGAATCGCCGGGTCACATGTCCTGCCCAACTCCCGCCCACTCTCTCGGCATACTTGACACGATATCCGCTACTCCGTATTCCTTGTCCTACGGATGACGGATCTCGAACGAGTGGAGAGGCGCCTGGAGACTTTAGTAGATAACGATATGAAGGAATTGCTACATATAAATAGAGATTCAATGAGTTACTGCTGCCTCAGTCTCTGACACGTGGCTTTCACGATTACCAAATAAACGATTGATTGTTACACTGGAGCTCGCCTGCCTCCGCCACCACCACCGCCGCCGCCGAAACTGGCAAAGAATTGTTCGACGGCCGGCAAACTTAAAATGTTTCCAATGACGGGTGTATCCTTCATTGATTGTGCAGCGATCGGGAAGAACTGACCGAATAAATAGATGATACCGTAAACTTGCAGGATCATTCCCAAAATGGGCCATCGTACCATGACGAGAGCGATTCCCCCGAAGAAGGCGACAATACCACGAATTCGATCTTTTCGTGAAAAGAAACGGACCGTCCTTGAAAACCCAATCGTCAACGTCAACCCAATCAGAAAGAGCAAATCTCCCAAGGCGAGAAGGGCGGAGTCAAAGAAGAACATGACTCCCAAAAAGAGAAAGACGACTCCCTATTTTTAGATCGTTAGAAACAGCGTAAACGCGCGGACGTACACAAGCGAAGGATAGAGGTAGCGAAAGGAAACAACATGTCACCTCTGGCAGAGATGATGCTAACCTGAAGACTTTGACACTCACCAGAAGGAGCAGACCTGTGCCTATCTTTGTGTTATCGCTGAAGCTGACCATGATTCTAAAACGTGATGAGATGGAAAATATTGCACTATGCTTCTTGAAAGGAGTGTGGCGCAATGCGGTGTGATAAAACAGGGATGAATCCGAGGAGAAATGATTCCAGGTTGATGAAAACAATATTGAAAGAAACGGGACGAGAGACAGCGATGGAAAATGGATAATGTATATCAAGACGATACTATGCTTGTCCACTGTCAACATTCAACAGCGTCAAGCGCCAGTTCTTGATTCGTGATTCGTGATTCGTGATTCCTGACTAGCGACTAGCGACAAGCGACTCTCCTACCGGTACTGTACCAGCTACCGTAGTAGTGTTGACTGGACAAACGACGAGGCAATCGAGGACTTCTGATTAATTATGGCCATGCAACATGCTACAGTATACAGTGCGATAACGACGGTAGTACTGGGTGCATCCAGCACACCAGCACTGAACGCACTTCTTCGTTTGTATAACGTTTAAGTCCTTCTATGTCTCTCGCCCATGTTACTTCGACTACTTATAATCAGTTTATCAGACCCAGAACGCTCTGGTAGATGGTATTCGACGCCATACCATGTGCAGCGATAGCAACAACCTGGAATTGTCTTACGATGCACCGGTTGTCGGCTCGGGATTTGACCAGAATATTCGATCATTCTGCCTAGGTATGCATCGAACTACCTACTCCCCTAGTAAATCAGTGAACCATAACATGCACGGTGGAGCATGTGGCCTGTAATAAACGAATGAGGTGAATACCATCCCCATTCAATCGTTGGATCGTTTCCAGCGGCCACTCGACGGATCTGAGGGGCGCCTCGGTTCCTATCCGTACCATCGCGGATAAAAGGCATAGTTACCGTCCGTTTGGAGCTAACTATTATATATAGTAACGATGAGAGTATTTTTGGTACTAACTCACCTACCGGTTACAAGGCTTGTACTGGCAATGTACCTACGAGTGGTCAGCGTTGAACGGATCGGGTGAACCGGGATTCAACTGATTTCGATCTACGCATCCTGATTGACACTCTTTTTCGCTTTCGTTTTCTCTTTGGTTTTTCTTGGTTTTCGAAACATCATGAACAATGCTGTTATGCGCGCGGCGATGGTCCGAATCGGTTTTACCGAAATGGCTGCACAAGCTCTCGTCGACGAACAGGGAATGGATTCCCTGGAGGAGATCAAACTCCTCACGGACGACGAGATTGAGAGTCTATGCAAGGTGATCAGGCGCCCGGGAGGGATGATCCCCGCCCCACCAGGAGGGGCGGCGGGTGGAGCCGCTAACATCCCAAATCCCGGAGTTCCTGTCAACCAACGAGCTGAGGGACACCTCAAACTACTCGCCTTCTACCTACGCCATCAGGCGCGCATCAGTAGGACAGTAACAGTTGCTCAAGTCACGCTCGAAGCGATCCGTACTGTCCGTGAGCTCCGTGAGTTCGAATCGACCTATAAGAATCCAGATGATTTGCCGACCATCAATGCCAAGGATTGGCCCAAGACGATGGAAGCAATCGACGAGTACCTCCGCTCAGTACTCGGGGAGCGTAAAATCCCACTCGCTTATGTCGTTCGTAAGAACGACAGTATCCCAGATGATGACGACGACGTGATTTACCCTACTATCCAGGACGAGATGATTGCCAGGGCGCCACACTACACGCTCGCTGCCAACAATGCGAAAATCCCTGATGCGATTTACCTCGTCAACCGTGGCAAAGTATGGGACATCATCTCCAAGATCACTCGTGAGCACCCGTGCTGGACTTATGTCAAACCCGCTCAGAAGACGAGAGACGGGCGCATGGCCTACAACGGTCTTTATCTCCATTACTTGGGGCCTAATAACGTCGATAACATGGCTACAATGGCCGAACAGAAGCTCAAGGATACGGTCTACAATGGCGAGCAGCGCCGTTGGGACTTTGAGAAGTATGTTAACGTGCACAAACAGCAGCACTCCGTGATGGAGGGCTTGGTCGAGCACGGCTACACAGGAATTGACCTGAGGTCTAAAGTCCGTTACCTGCTTGATGGCATCAAACGGACAAATTTGACGCCGTCAAGACACGAATCATGTCCGATGAGCGCTTGCGGAACGACTTCGATGCATGCGTCACGCTTTATCAGGACTACATTCGCCAGACGTCTAAGAAGACGACGAATGCAACAGTCAACATCTCCGAGCTAAAGACCGGCAAGCGTAAGGCCGATGCAATCGAAGACCGATATTACACGAGGGAGGAGTACGCCAAACTCACACCCGAACAGAAGAAGGAACTCGCTTCTAAGCGCACCAAGCGTGGCCACAAGCCTGGTGCGAAAGACAGCAAGATCAAGGGTGGTAACAAGCCTAAGGACGTGATCAAGAACCTCCGAGCGGTCAATCGCCAGGTGTCGCAACTGGCTAAGCAGATGAGCAAGACCACCGTTGAAGAGGAGAGCACCGTCGGCTCAGATCAGTCCTATTCAACTCAGCCGGAGAGGGCAACCAAGAAATCCAAGACTGGCACGAATCGAACTAATACTGCCCTAACGCGTCAGAAGAAGGAGTCTGCGGCAGATACCTGCAAGTGACACGCGCGCTCCTTATTAGTACTTCGGGCACTGGGATCCCTGGATGTATCCGTAACGCAAGAAGGGCGCACGGACTTAGACTCCCATGCGGATCAATGTGCCGTAGGAAGTAATTGCTTAGTAGTCCACGACTACGATCGCCCAATAAATGTGTCGGGCTACAACCCATCGGGGCCGATTGCCCAAGATCTAAAAACTTTCGGCTGCGCTCGCTTACGACGACCCAGTCACGGGCGAAACGGTTATTCTAATGGTCCATCAGGCGATCTTCATCCCCGATCTCGCTCACAATCTACTATCAACGATGCAAGTCAGACTGAATGACGTCGTGATAAACGAGACACCTCGTTTTCTGACTGAACGGGTCACTGACTTAACACATTCGATAGTGGTACCGACGGATGACCCTGATGTCCCTTACGTGATACCCTTATCGATTCATGGCGTGACATCAACGTTTCCCACGCGCAAGCCCACACTCGCGGAGTACGAATCCTTACCTCACTTGACTCTCACCAGCGAGGATCCGCCATATGATCCTTACGACCAATCGTTTGCCGCTGAAGAGTTGGCGCTCACGAAGTACCTATCGGAAACAGGGGACCGAATCGGAGCATCGCCGCCGAGGACGAGGCGACTATGTTCAGTTTCCGAAATGACTTCGTTCGCGAGTCATGTCCAACGTGAACTGGATGTGCCGAGTTTGTCGTTACAGATGACATCGCCCACTCTTGCGATTGACTCGTTCCATCGCTCGATTTCAGCGCTCCGGTCATCCCCTCCCGGTAAGCAGTTTGACCCTCAGCTCCTGGCAAGGAATTGGGGAATCGACTTACAAACTGCGAAACGCACATTTAACGTGACAACACAGCGTGGTATTCGCACCGTACTGCACCCGACGCTGTCGCGTCGCTTTCGTACAAACGATCGGCAGCTACGGTACAGGCGTTTACCCATTGACTGCTTCACCGACACGCTGATATCGAATACAGCCTCGCGACGCAACAACAAGTACGCCCAAATCTTTGCAACACCCGAGGGATGGTGTAGGGCGTACCCTATGAATAAGAAGTCGCTCGCCCATGAGGGCCTTTCCTTGTTGTTCCAACGCGAAGGCGTGCCGAACACGATTATCATGGACGGTGCAAGGGAACAGACGATGGGGCTGTTTCGAAAGAAGTGTCGGGAGGTTGGAACTCGAGTGAAGCAGACGGAGCCACATACGCCGTGGTCAAATGCAGCGGAGGCGGCCATCCGCGAACTCAAGAAAGGTGTCGGCAGGCAGATGGTTAAATCTGGCGCACCAAAACGCTTGTGGGACGATTGCCTTGAGCGTGAGGCATATATACGATCTCACACGGCCCACGATATTTATCGGTTGAACGGCCAAGTACCTGAGACAGTCGTCAGCGGTGAAACCGCTGACATATCACCTTTGCACTTTTCAAGTGGTACGAGTGGGTACTGTTTAGGGACACGTCGGTGACATATCCTGATGACTCCATGGTACTTGGGCGTGACTTGGGACCGGCGATTGATATTGGACCGGCGATGACCAGAAAGGTTCTCAAGATGAATGGTCAAGTCGTCTACCGGTCGACAGTCCGATCGCTAACTCTGGACGAGATGGCAGATGAAACAATGAAGCGAAAGCGGGAGGAATTCACGTCGAGGATAAATTCTGCTCTAGGGGACGGATTCAAGTATGAAGACTTTGCGTCCGACCCAGAATTAGAAGACCTTGATACCCCGACTTTCCCAAGCTACGGCGACGACGATGATGGTGAGATGCCACAACAGCCTGATGCCGATGAAGAGCCGGACGCAGACACACACGACCAGTATGTTGGGGCGGAGGTGACGTTGCCCATCGGTGACAAGATGCTGAGTGCTAAGGTTCGAAGCAGGAAACGTGGAGCTGATGGTAGCCTTCTGGGAAAGGCTAATCAGAACCCGATACTTGACACTCGAACATACAACGTTGAGTTTTCTGACGGACAGACAGCAGAATTGGCTGCCAACGTGATCGCGCAGAGCATGTACTCGATGTGCGATACGGAAGGTAACCAATACCTCTTGTTAGAGGGGATTGTTGACCATCGGAAAGATGGTTCTGCAATCGAACGCGCGGATATGTATGTCCAGCGTGGCTCAAATCGACACTTCCGGAAAACCACGAAGGGGTGGCAGCTTTGCGTGGAATGGAAAGACGGCAGTACGTCGTGGGAGCGTCTCGCCGACCTGAAGGAATCAAACCCTGTACAAGTCGCAGATTATGCGGTTGCCCACGGGATAGAGAACGAGCCCGCTTTTGCTTGGTGGGTGCCTTTTACTTTGGGGCGACGAAACCGCATCATCGCGGCTATCAATAGCCGATACCACAAGCGTACCCACAAGTTCGGTCTGGAAGTGCCGAAGACCTATGAAGATTGCATCCGTATTGACCGTGAAAACGGCAATACTCTATGGCAAGACGCCATTCGCAAGGAGATGGCAAAGTACAAGTGGCTTTCCAGGTAATTAATGATGGCACGGAGCCACCACCAACGTACCAGGAAATCCGTTGTCATCTCGTGTATGACATAAAATGGAAGACTTTCAAAGAAAGGCACGGCTAGTGGCAGGTGGTCACATGACCGAATCGCCACCGGCGTATGTAACGTATGCGAGCGTTGTCTCAAGGGAGTCGGTGCGCATCGCGTTAACGTTGGCTGCCCTCAATGACCTGGAAGTCAAAACGGCAGACATCGAAAACGCTTACCTGACTGCGCCCGTAGGAGAGAAGATATGGTGTCGACTCGGCCCGGAGTTCGGAAATGACGCTGGGAAGAAAGCAGTGATCGTGCGAGCGCTGTACGGATTAAAGTCAGCCGGAGCATCATTCCGCAATCACCTCGCCGATTGTATGCGGCATCTGGGTTGGGACTCCTGTAAAGCCGATCCGGATGTGGATGAAGCCCGAAGTCCGAGTTGAGGATGGCTACAAATACTATGCGTATTGTCTACTGTATGTGGACGACATACTTGTCGTTCATCACGACGGAGTACGTGCTTTAAAAGAAATCGATCATTTCTTCAAAACAAAGCCAGGCTCGATTCGTGATCCTGAGTTTTACTTGGGTGCGAAGCTTCGCCCGTTCACGTTGCCCAATGGCGTACAATCTTGGGCCATGAGCTCCAGTAAGTATATCCAAGCGGCTGTGCACAATGTGAAGGAATATCACAACGTCAATTTCCCGTCGAGGCATTGGACAAAGAGGGCAAAAGGGCCTTTTCCCCTCAACTACGCTCCCGAGACGGACGTGAGTCCTATACTCGACGCGACCCAAGGATCGTTCTACCAGACACAGATCGGAGTCCTCAGGTGGTGCGTCGAATTGGGTCGGATCGACATTATCACCGGTCTCGGAGTTAGCCTCGTACCTAGCTCAGCCACGAGAGGGACACTTGAATGCAGTGTTTCACATTTTGGTTATCTCGAAAAGAAACACAACGCCCGGATTGTGTTTGATCCTTCTTATCCTGTCATCGACATGTCAGTGTTCAAAGAGTGCGATTGGAAACAATATTATGGGGATGTGAATGAGGCAATCCCGCCAAATGCACCTGAGGCACGAGGCAAGGAGGTTGATCTGCGACTGTTTGTTGACTCAGACCATGCGGGCGACCAGCGCACAAGACGATCGCGAACAGGGTTCGTCATGTATCTAAACATGGCCCCCATCACATGGTTCTCGAAGAAGCAATCAACGATTGAGACCAGTGTATTCGGTGCCGAATTCGTAGCGATGAAACAAGGGATGGAAACACTCCGTGGTCTTCGCTACAAGCTGCGAATGATGGGAGTACCATTATCTGGACCTTCATATATTTACGGGGACAATATGTCCGTCATTCATAATACACAGCGACCAGAATCGACTTTGAAGAAGAAGTCAAACTCCGTATGTTACCATGCGGTGCGCGAGGCAGTGGCGATGGGCGAATGCTTAACGGGGCACGTGTCGACACGATAACCCAGCCGATATCTGCACCAAGATCATCCCCGGTGGTCAGAAACGAGATCACTTAGTTGGGCTGATTTTGTATGACATAACCGATCACAGTTGATAACCCTCACCGAGGTTCGCAGGTTTTTTTGGGTTTCCTTGTTTGCCATCATCGGCAACTAAATATCACTATGATCGTATACAACGCGAGTTACGACGACCTAATGTGCTCGTCCGACTTAGTCCCATTAGTTCGAGGGGACTGATTAATTATGGCCATGCAACATGCTACAGTATACAGTGCGATAACGACGGTAGTACTGGGTGCATCCAGCACACCAGCACTGAACGCACTTCTTCGTTTGTATAACGTTTAAGTCCTTCTATGTCTCTCGCCCATGTTACTTCGACTACTTATAATCACTTCTACAGGAGCGTCCATGACATTTCTGACACACCGAAAGCGACGTGGATTGGAGGCTTCCGACGTGCGTCCGAACTCCGGAATGGGTATGTAAATAACTGGTACTTTAGTGTAGCCGCGTAAACCTGAGTATGTCCATATTTAGAGTAGTAGTACCTGGCACAGTACTGGAGTACGGCTAGTACTCGACGAGTGGTATGTCATTTATTCCGTACGCCCAAGTACATATTCATACACTTCGTAGTACTCACTCACTACAAGTACTTGGCCTATGTGCCTGGTTCAAGCGAGAAGCACAACATCAACATAACCAGGTCGAGGACAAGAGGTCGGTATTCCGCGCTCACGAATTTGATCGCTTCGCGATTGACGCAACAGATGGTCTCACGTCTCAACTCACAACTCGTCCTGAGGTTGAATTGTAAGTGTATGTCAAACTCGTCATCGTAGTTCTGTTCGAAGAGATCCTTGAAATACGGCATGACTTTGTTGATGAGGTCTAGTGCTTCTTGTGTCTTCATTGTCAACTCATATTTCGGCATTGTCGTAACAGGGTTTCAATTTCAACATTGACCGCAGCTTCCGCGGTCGCACGGACTTTGAGTTTCGAAAATTCATGACAACCAAAGCGCTGTCGGACGCAGAACGAGCCATCCGCATGGAGCTCTTACTGCGGCGCTTCCGGCATGTCAGCCGCAGGAAGGGTCACCGGCGAATACTTTCACAACGTCGGAATTAGAGGAACTCCGTGCTGTCTTGAAGGACTCTTATTTGGGACCTCGAGACCCAGATATTGATGCGATGGTGGCATCAGCTCCAAGAATGGATATCTTCAATCCCAAGGAGTGGAGTGCGCAACCACTCTCCGGCGATGCGGACTCGAAACTTGTACAGAATTCTGGTCAAGAACAAGACGATAAACTGCATCATGTTAATATTGATAGTCCTGAACATGAAACGCTAGGTGTCGAAGATACGTGGTACGGCGCGCCCATAATTTCGAAAGGTCTTGAATCGCAACGATTCCGCCAGGAAGTTCGACATGGCAGATTCGCAAGGCCAACCAATGGCCAGTGTCCAGGATTTCTACAATGCAATCTTGTTGTTTTGCCCCAAGGCCAGCATGCGTTTGACTTTTTGCTCTTTTGTCAACGCAACAAGAAGGCTTGCCCGTTGATTGAGGTTTGCGATGTAGGGTCACCTCATCCGAAAGGTGTGGCACGAGATGCCGATCTCAGAACCGATCTTCCGAAGTGAGTTGTAATGATCAATTGATGACCATCTCCTGATCGATTGCTAACGCAGACATATCTGTATTGCCCACGTAGGTACGCTATTTACAGGGATGGAGTACTTGAGAGGGAAGTTGACGATGTTACTGGTTACTGGCCTGAGAACTCCGTTGCTTTCCTGATTGGTTGCAGCTTTTCATACGACGGCGCTTTTATCAAAGCAGGCATTCCACTGCGATCTGCGGAAGCGGGGAAGAATGTGCCCATGTATCGAACCAACCTGCCATGTCGATCGTCAGGCTCTCTGTCTGGCAACATGGTGGTATCTATGAAGCCCATCAAGGCACTCGATATTGCAAAAGAAGTAGAAATCACCTCTCAATACCCTCATGCCCATGGTCCTCCAGTCTGTGTTGGCAATGCCAAATCAATCGGGATAACCGATTTGGAAAACCCAGATTGGGGCGATGCGATTGATGTTCGTGAGGATGAAATACCAGTCTTTCATGCTTGCGGCGTGACACCGCAATCAGTATTGATGGATAGCAGGGTCCCGTTCGCAATCACACACTCGGCGGGGTACATGTTCGTGACCGATCTTCCCAGCGATGTCGCAATCTGATCTACTGTCGTTTTTATGCACTCCTCAAAAATCGTGCCCACTACACTCTACCTACCCTTCCACTCTGGCTAGAGCAGAGACCCGACTGTCCAGCAGTCACTATTAACTTTTAACATACTCCCTGTATGCTCATTGGAAACGAACCTTAACAAGCACTCCGGACTTCGGAGTATGCGTGAATCTACTGCTGCGTTCTTTGACTACCAGTACCGGGTTGTTTGCAGTATGCAGTAGTCAGTCATACTAGAAGAGTCAAGGTACAGCAGCTAACAGCTGTTATTGTGCCGTTATTGACGTTGAATTTTCGTCCCCGCCAGCTGAGTCCCATCCGGCTTTGGATACGAAGTTTCTCACGCCAACTGTATACGGCGATTCGCCAGTACGAAAACTACAGTTGTCCCGGACTGCTTTCCGCCCTCATAACCTCCTTTTCTACAACAACAATTTGTCCACATTTTCCTTGGGCAATCCAACTGTGATTTCCCTTCATGTGCCAACTAATTTACAACATGTGTCCCTCATCATGTTGTCTAAGTCTAACCATGTTGCAACAGTTGTTGCAATCACCAATTTACTCTTGGAAGTGGAGTTGGTGTTGACATTTCAATGCCCTTATCAGTGGGATGAAGGCTTTGAATGTTCACTCCCACAACCCTCTAACTTCGCGAAAGTAGATCGGCAAGATTCAATCGGACCTGGATTGAATTGGTTCCTTCAAAGTGAAACCTAGAAATAAGCTCATAAGTTAAACAACACTAGAATTAAAACTCTAAGTTTGACCGAACCCGGATTTCTACGAACTAGTACGCAGCCTTGATCACGCCGTGTACTTCGACTGGTTATTTTCGCCCAATAATAAGACTTACCCTCTAACGCACTTTCCTCTCCGGCAAGCTCGTTTCAAGTTCCTTTCCAAGGAAGCTACGCTCAGCGTCAAGGCAGGTCTCCTCCGGCGATCCTGCGACAGCCCCACGTCTTCCCAAGACTAGGCTGATTCATTGCTCTCTGCCAACTCGAGTACGCAGCCAGCAATCTGTTGAGTGGTTGAAGATCTGCTTTCCAAGCCAAGACTCCAATCATCATGTCGGTTCCACCATCTGAAGGCTCTACGTCCCCGACGAATCTTCCAGACGAACCTGTTGTTGGAATCCTTGGGACTGCTGTCGAAGGCCGCGGCAATCCAGAAGGATTCGAGATCTCCGATCCTGTCGACGTTCGCCTCACCGAGGCAATCGCTCAAGCCAGGACTCTTGCTACTGATGAAGAGTCTGTCTTGGAGTTCCCAACCCAATGACTGCCCCAGTGGAGCTCCCAGCTCCTTCAAGCTCCAAGCCTCTTGTTCCCCTCATTGGGGAATCACTTTGGTGACCAAGGATGAATGGTCTGCTTGGACAGGTGGAAAGCCCAACCACACCTGGACAGGTTTGGATGGCTCCATTGCTCTCCTAGAGCACACCTCTCCCAACCAGCTCCGCCCTGTCTATGTTTCTGCAGCCCAGAAGGGCTACAACTTCAGGAGAACTGGGCACAAGATCTCCTTCAAGCCAAGTGATGATTTGATCAGCTTCCAGAATGTTGTCTGGGATCATCTCAAGGACACTGGCATGGACTCCATTGCTTACCTCAGGGACCCAACTGACGACGCCAAGATGACTAACGTTATCAAGGCTCACGCCAGGTACACGGTCCAGTCGGCAAAGTTGTTGGCGGAAACTCAAGTTCAACGTTACGACAAGTATGACAGGACCAACGACATGGCAGCCAGGACCTACTTGCTATCCTCACTCTCAACTGAGCTCAGCAACAAGGTGACTGAGAAGTTGGATGATTCTGACTCCTTCCCAGTTGTTTGGCTCCAGTTCCTCAAGTCCATCCAGTCCACCTCCATTGAGAGGTTTGAAGATCTCAAGGCCATCATCAAGGCCAGGCTCCCAAGTCAGTACTCTGGAGAGAACCTTGAACAATTGGCAGCTCACTTTCGCAAGGATGCAAATGAGTTGACAACTGCTGGCCAGTATGACCACAACCTCACTCTGGCCATGCTCAAGATCTTTCTTTTGGCTGGTGGTTCTGGCAATGAGGACTTCCGCTTCCCCCTGAGATCTGTCAAGCAGAACTTGGAGCAAGCTCTTTTGGACATTGATTCAAGGACAAGGAAGCTGCCAACCTTCACATGCAAGTCAACAAGCTGACCTACAAGGACATCTGCGCTCACGCAGAGGATGCCTACAGGACGCTCTTTGACAGGAAGGAGTGGCCACCTGCACGTCACACTCGCGACTCCAAGGCTCCACCAGCTGCATTCGGAAACATGGCGACTCCAATCACCAGAGCTGAGGTACTCAACCTCATCCAGTCCAAGGCCTCCAACAATGGTGCTGGACTTGCCAAGAAAGGAGTCTGTCACAAGTGCAACAAGCCTGGACACTGGTCGCGCGAATGCCCAGAGAACAACAAGGGCAAGGGCAGGAATGGGAATGGCAATGAAAGACCAAAGGATGTCAAGTCCTGAAGTCTACTCCTCCTCCATCTGGAGCACCCAAGTCAAGCAAGCCAATGGAAAGGCTTTCAACTGGTGCGCAAGCTGCAAGCGTTGGACTACTACCCACGCAACGGCAACGCACACTGGAGTCAAGAAGAGCTCTGAGGGCCCTCAAGGTGTTGGTTCTGCAATCAACAATGTCTCTTGCCTTCGATCCATCGGTGTGGACCACGGAAATTGAGGTCGTCCCAAGTGTGACTGACGCGCTTTATCCTGCGCACCATGGTGACCCGGATCCTCCCGTACTCGTTCTACTGCTCACCTACGTGATGGCAATATTTTCAGTCCCGTTTGCAAAACTATGTGGACCTCCACGCTGGAAATTATTCAACTCGCCATGGCGCATTTTAACGCCGTCGATTGGAGCCAAGTCATGGCAATCCTTCGAGCGCATGTCATGGTCGTTCGCCCGCACGTCTCGCAATTTTGGAGGCTCACCAGGAGGCGCCATTGCTCCATTGCTTTGGGCCTTACTGGCCATGGTCGTACTGTTCTGGCTTCCTAAGCCCAGCTCAACATCGCCTGAGCCTGATCCTAAGGAGCTACCTTCTCGCCGCCATCGCCGTGCTCTCAAGCAACACAATCGCAAGGTCACACGACGCGCGAATGTTCCCAAGCCGGAAGTATTCGCTCCCATGGACTGCATCGCAGGTACCCCATTAACTTGCGATCCATGGGACGCTACATTCGGAGGAATGCACCAACGTTGGTTGAACAACAGCAGCAAGTGCAGTTGAACGACCTTCACTCCAAGGTTGCAACTCTCCTTCAGCGTGTCGACTCGCTCAAGCGCTCCATTCCGCGATCAACTCACTGGACCTGCCGCCACTGCAACGATACAATCGTCCATGGGCCAACTGAACCTTGCCCCAAGCTCCGTAACACATCCCGCTCGCCATCGGATTTGTCGACGCAAGAGGAAGGGCCAAGGATCAACCACTGCGATGTCAACGACGCCTCACTCGACGCTCCGCTTCGCCAGCAGCGACGCCGCCGCAGGCTTCCCAAGTCCAACGGCGTCTATCGCCCGTCTCTCCCATTGGCTTCCAAGGCCTAGGGAACCATCAGTGGACCTCCAAGCAACTTCAAGCTGCTCGCAAGATGGCAATGCAAGTGAACATGGCTAAGTTTCCAAACGGCAACTACTCCACAATCCTTCGCATGGCTCTCCAGTCAACCGACCGCTTCCGCGAATCCTTCCCAAGGCTTCAACGCGTTTCCTGTCATTTGGGACTCTGGTGCATCTCGATCACTCCTGACCGCAAGGACTTTGTTGGACCCATCAACACCCCTGGCCCTATCACTCAACTGCAGGGCATTGCAAAGGGACTCAGGATTGAAGGCCAAGGTCATGTTCTGTGGGCAATGCAAGATACTCTGGGCAACCTAAGGATGCTCAAGGTCCCAGCATACTTGGTGTCTTGCATCAAGGTCAGGCTCCTATCCACCACAAGCTTGCTCCAAGCTTACCCTGGAGAGACCATCACCATTGAAGCTCATCAACTGACCTTGAGTGGCACCTCTGATGAAGCCAGAGGGCAACTCATTGCAAGAGTCAACCCTGACAACAACTTGCCTACCTCTGATGCACACCGCAGCTCAGATACTCCCAAGGCAGTTGCAGCTCTCAACATTACTCTCAACACTGTTCATGAGAGCAACCTCAACTTGACTGAAGCTGAGAAGGAGTTATTAAGGTGGCACCACCGCCTTGGACACCTTCCTTTCGCAAGATCCAATTCATCATGCGAACTGGAGTCCTGAGTCGGAGTGAGTCGCATCGATCACTCCATACTGCTGCTTGCCGAATTGTCAACCCTCCCAAGTGTGCCGCATGCCAATATGGGAAGCAACATCAGCGACCAGCTCCTGCCAAGATCACAACTGTTATCAAGGATCGAGCTGGAGTTCTCAAGGCAGACAACTTGCTCCTGGACAACAAGTCTCCATTGATCACTTCATTTGTGGAACAAAGGGAAGGCTCTTTCTTCAGCTGGAAGGAGCTTGAACTCAGACATGTTTGCTGGTGGCTGCCTCTTCATTGATCATGCTTCCAACTTTGTGCATGTTGAGTTTCAGAAGCATCTGAACACTCATGAGACTCTGAAGGCCAAGCAGAACTTTGAGTTGATGGCAAGGGACAGTGGAGTCATTCCACAATCTATCTCTCTGACAATGGTGGGAGCTTCACCTCAGCTAAGTTCACTGAGCACCTTGGAACTCTGAAGCAAGTTGTCAAGTTTGCTGGAGTTGGAGCTCACCATCACAATGGCCATGCTGAGAGGGCAATCCAAACGATCATGTCGATTGCTCGGACAATGATGCTCCATTCAGCGGTACATTGGCCAGATGTGGCTGATGCAACACTTTGGCCAATGGCAGTCTCCCATGCTATCTTCCTCCACAACCATGTTCCTGATTTGGCAACAGGTCTCTGTCCAAGTGATGTCTTCACCAAGTCCAGATGGGAGCAAAGGAAGTATCATGATCTGCATGTGGGGATGCCCTGTGTATGCTCTTGAGAAACCATTGCAGATGGAAAGAAGCTGCCTCGCTGGAAGCCTCGGTCCATCCGCTGCGTCAACATGGGGCTCTCCAAGAAGCATGCAAGCACAGTCCCCTTGGTTTTGAATCCAGAGACAGGGTACATCACTCCCCAATATCACATTGTGTTTGACGATTGGTTTGCAACGGTGGCTACTAATGTGGATGCCTCCCGGATTTTAATACAACGCGTTGGGCCCGTTTGTTTGGCGACTCAAGATATCAGTTCCCATTCGATGACGACGACGACAATGATGCTACAGAGGAAGCGCGAATGGACTCCCAAGCTACAGAAGCCATCAATGAGAACCAAACAAGAGTTGCTGCTCCATGGATGAAGCTGTTGCAATTGAACAACTCCCAGTTCCTCCTTGGCTGAGGCTCCACCCAGGACACCAACTGTTCCACAGCCATTGCCAAGCTCTCCATTGCTCACCCAAGGCCTCCAACTCCCATGATGTCTCAAACGAGGGAGCAGTCTATCGATCCTCGGTCTCTCCAGTCTCCTCCAACGCCAGACATCAGAACTTCACCTCTGCAACGCCGTCCACACTCCAGCTCACAAGCCAAGGAAGAGACGCCACGCAAGGTCCCAGCTACCCTGATCTCCCCAGTTCATCAGCCAATCTTCCCCAGTTCGGGAGCAGACCCCAATGTCTGAAACGAGGGAGAGTCCTGTTCCAGACAATGCATTCGCCCTTGACTCACCACGTGACGAGCAACCAGTCAAGTCGCCTCCGCCACCAACGTCTCCGCGCCGGTCCAACCGCATTCGCGCAGCACCACAACGCCTTGGATACGATAACACTCAAGGCCATGGATACTTTGCTTCTCCAAGTGCTTGATCTTTGAGGAAAATGGAATCATCCTTTCCCAACTGCCTTCAAGGCAGCTGCATCTGATCCTGACACTCTGAGCTTTGACCAAGCTATGGCTGACATTGAGCATGTGACCAAGTGGATGGAGGCAGCTGCTAAGGAAGTGACAAGCCTTGAGAAGAATGGGACTTTGAAGGAAGTCAGTATCCTTGAAGCCAAGACCAAGATTCTCCCAGGGACTTGGGTATTTCGCGCAAGCGATCCCCAGATGGAGAAGTCACCAAGTACAAAGCGCGCTACTGTGTTCGAGGCGACCTTGAAGAAGGAGAACCTGAAACCTATGCCCCAGTTGTTGCTTGGAGTTCAGTTCGATTGTTCCTTGTCTTGTCCCTAACATTGGGATGGCAAACTTGCTCCATTGACTTCAGCAGTGCCTTTGTCCAAGCCAACCTAACTGACCCAGTCTGGATCCACATGCCAAGGGCTTCAAGTCTGATCAGCCAAGTGACCAAAGAACTTGCCTACGACTTGTTAAGAGCCCCTACGGTCTCTCGGTTGCCCCCGCCTTTGGTATCAACACATTCGTGAAGCACTCCTCCTCCAAGGTTTGAAGCAGAGTGCCACAGACTCATGCCTCTTGTACAACAAGACCATCATGATTGTACTCTATGTTGATGATCTTGGGATTGCCTACTCCAACAAAAAGGATCTTGACAAACTGTTCCAGGATCTTACTGATTTGGGTTTGGAGTTCACTCGTGAAGGCACATTCACTGATTTTCTGGAATCAAGTTTGTCAAGGATGAAGTCTCCAACACTGTCACCCTAACACAAAAGGGTTTGATTCAGAAGATCATAAAGGCAACAGGACTTCAAGACTGCAACCCCAACCACACTCCTGCTATGCAAGCATGCCTTGGGATTGACCCTGATGGAGAACCCATGGATGAGTTCTGGAACTACCGCTCTATTGTTGGAATGCTCTTGTACTTGTCAACAAACACAAGGCCAGACATCACATTTGCAGTAAGTCAAGTTGCCAGGTTCAATCATTCTCCCAAGAAGAGCCATGCCATGGCAATCAAAACAATTGTCCGCTACTTGCACCGCACTGCTGACAAAGGAACTATTGTGACTCCACTGGAGACCTCTCTCTTGATTGTTATGTTGATGCTGACTTTGCTGGCCTCCATGGTCGCGGACCCTGATCATTCTGACACCAGCGCCAAGTCCCGCACCGGCTACATCATCACCCTTGAGGTTGTCCATTCTCTGGAAGTCTCAACTGCAAACAGAGATCTCCCTGTCTACATTGGAATCTGAGTACTCTGCTCAGTGCAAGCATGAGGACTCTGTTGCCACTTCGTGATCTTCTTGGAGAAATCTGCAAGGAATTGACTCTGCCACCTGACTTCAAGTCTACCATTCGCTGCCGAGTCTTTGAAGACAACAATGGTGCTCTGCTTCTGCTACCAAGCAACGCATTACTAATCGCACCAAGTACTTCCTGGTCAAGTGGCACTTCTTCTGGCACCACGTCCGCAACGGAGATGTCGAAGTGCTCAAGATTGCAACCACTGACCAGTTGGCTGACTACCTACCAAGGCCTCAATCGAAGTTTTTGAACGCATTCGAAAGCTTGCTCAAGGTTATGACACGCTGCACCGCCGCACTTGTGTTGGGTGGATTTAAGAGTGTTCCTCTTATCCTGCAAGCCCATATGTTTATTGTTCATGTCCTTCATTTTCACCACACCATCACTAATCTATTTCTTGTTTCATTGAATGAGAGGGAGAGTCAAGGTACAGCAGCTAACAGCTGTTATTGTGCCGTTATTGACGTTGAATTTTCGTCCCCGCCAGCTGAGTCCCATCCGGCTTTGGATACGAAGTTTTCACGCCAACTGTATACGGCGATTCGCCAGTACGAAAACTACAGTTGTCCCGGACTGCTTTCCGCCTCATAACCTCCTTTTCTACAACAACAATTTGTCCACATTTTCCTTGGGCAATCCAACTGTGATTTC
>JAKSYS010000513.1:0-45676 GCA_022925895.1 Fragilaria crotonensis | reverse complement strand
CTGACGAAGGAAAAGTGAGCGAAGAATCTTCGTCAGAATGTGGTTATGTCATTCGAATGGTAGCCACGTGTGTTTACCTGGAAGGTCCGGCCCAAGCACGTTCCAGCCGTTATTTGTGACATCGATGAGCGCTGACGCCAGCCGTCCTCCGATCGGCGTGATGCGACAATTTTAGCGATTTTGTTGATCCAACCGAGCCGGCAAGGTCTTTCTTTGTCAGCAAATTTTTCAGTCTGTCAGCAAATTCTGTAAGCAAAATCAAATTTTGTCAGCAAATTTTTGCTGTCAGCAAATCAGATTGTCGTCAGCAAATTTTGTAAGCAAATCAGCAAATTTGATTGTCGTAAGCAAATTGTATCAGCAATTCAGCAAATTGCTCCTTAAAAGAAAAACGTGAGTGTAAGTTCCCATGTCCCGGCGACATAAACTAACGTTCTACTGAAAGCCAATTCTGTAAACAATTATTTTTGCTGACGAAGCAAATTCGATTCACCTAAGCAATTTTTTGCTGAATCAGCAAATTCGATTCTCCGTCAGCAATATTTTTGCTGATTCAGCAAATTTGCTTTTCAGTAAGCAAATTTCCTTTTCGTAAGCAAATTGTTTAAGCAATTTTATTCTGTCAGCAAATTTGTCTTCCTGTAAGCAAATTTTTTTGCAGACGTCAGCTGCATCATAATCACGCCGGCATATCCAGTTTTACACCAGCCAGATTTTTACGGAACCGATTTCTCCACCGGCCGGCGCGTTTCATCTTCATTCACGATTCAATACGTAAGTGCCGGACCTTCCTGTCGGTCATACGAGTGCAGCAGGTTAGACGAATCATGAATGTGGACTGTTCACTGTGCACTGTACACTTTGGAGATTGGACAACTCAGAACTCAGTACCGTACCAGGTACTGTACGTGGTGTGGTCGTATGATATGTACAAGAGTAAAGAGTAATAAGGTCGGAGTACTCGTGGACTCGTGGAGAGTACTATGATATACTCGACGGTCAAGTACATGTACAGTACCTACGTAGTATCATGTACCAGGTACAAGTATGACATATAGTAGTACCAGGTACTACTAGCATGTACTCCGAGTTCCGAGTGAAGCGGTTAGTACTCTATCCCATGTACTACTAGTATGCTCGAGTACGAGTACTGTAGAAACATACTGTGCATTGCACAGTATTGCGGGGGGATTGGTGTTGTGCTTGTTCGAGAACCATTCGAACATCAAGTCAAAGTGATGACTGCTCGCCCATCAGGTCACATCAAAAGTTTACGCTCAAGCCATGTCAGCAGCTGCAACGACACGCTTCGCGCGCGCCGTCTTCATGGTTCGTGGCGCCGAAGGAGTCAACAAAGCCGTCGACTTTTATCACAACGGGTTGGGTCTCTCAGTGCTACGACACTCCGATGAATGGGCCGAGCTCTGCTGTGGCCGTTCGTTTACTCTTAATCTACAAGCCGTGTCCAATGAAGCTCAGTTGAGTGTCGGATATTCCCCTCTGCTGTCCTTTGAAGTTTTGGATATGGATAGCACCATCTCGAAATGTGCCCAACTTGGAGCTCATCTCGATGGTCCGATTCAGTATCCCGCACACGGGAAAGTGGCTGCTATGCGAACTCCCGATGGACATATGATTGGACTGTATGAACCGGCACTCTGAATGAGCATGCTTCGATACTGGAACGGATATCTTGTTTTGAGCGCGATGTTTGTTCTCCACCTGATTCGCATTGTGCATGGCTGTGGTCATGTCTTCAGCGCCGCCTGTAGTCCATAGCATGTGGTGGATCAATCGAAAGCTTGTCTAGGGGAAGGGACTCTCCAAAATCGCAAGATACTCTTAACTACCACGCGAACATAATCGAGGGGAGGAGGCGTCGTGAGATTTTTACCGGTGATATAAATGCCATGTGCCGGACGCAGGTCTAGAGGGCATGATAGCTGCTTGTTCCAGTGATGCTATGATACGTCCAATGGTCCGGGTTCGAGCAAATGACTGTCGTGCAATTGCAAAGCCTCCTTACTAACATACTGCCCACCATCACTCACTTCCGTTAGCACAAGTACCCCTTCCCACCCCCTCCAATATCCAAGCGTAGGAGAGTCAGCCGTTGTCGTACTGCCCGCTTCGCATACTCTGAAGTCTACAGTCTCCTCGTAGCGACAACTCACTTATTTCAGTGCCGTGTCTGTCCCAACAATCAGCATACCGACATAGCATTGCTATAGCATTGCTATGTAGCAACCAAACGCTTGGCAACACGTATGCATATCGCAGTAGATGGAGTGCAAAGGTCAAGTCATTTGATACCAGATACTGGCACATTCTGGAATCCCAATCTTGGTCCTTACTCACGGCGTACGGCGTACACCATTCTTCATGCATAGTGCTACCACGTACCAGGTACCAGATGTACATGTACAAGTACTGCATACAGAGTATCAACACTCGGAGTACGACTTACTTACAGTGTGTGCAGTGTGCAGTGTGCAGTGTGCAGTGTGCAGTGTGCAGTGTGCAGTGTGCAGTGTGCAGTGTGCAGTGTGCAGTGTGCAGTGTGCAGTGTGCAGTGTGCAGTGTGCAGTGTGCAGTGTGCAGTGTGCAGTGTGCAGTGTGCAGTGTGCAGTGTGCAGTGTGCAGTGTGCAGTGTGCAGTGTGCAGTGTGCAGTGTGCAGTGTGCAGTGTGCAGTGTGCAGTGTGCAGTGTGCAGTGTGCAGTGTGCAGCCTTGAACGAGTGCACGTAGTGTATACGAGCAGTACAAGTACAGTAGGTGGTACAAGCACCCTTGACATGTATCTTTACAGTATGTGTTACGGAAGACATTATTAGTGTATACTGTTGTACTGTAAAAAATGATGTCGCTTAGTATGATACAGTACAGAGTACAGAGTACAGAGTATTACTAGCTATAACGGTAGTACTGCAACATAGAGTCAACAATCAACAGTATTTTTCAAATTTGAAGCCGTTGCTTCTGCAATCATTGTTTAAGACGCCGTCGCCACCGATTGGGACAAGAGGAGCATCCTTCGAAGAAATAGGGCTTTGCAATCTATCAATAGAAGCAAGATCTAAGATAAAGATAGGACGCATCGACCTGATCAATATTCAATTATTTAAAAGGCAAGTTAGCTGCATTCACTACGATGAACGATGACGAAGCCGCCCTCCTTGCCGAGCTCAGAGCAATTTCGGCTAGATCCGCGTCCAGTCGATTCCACGATGAATCGCATCCCGTTACAGCTATGGCTTCAGGATCAATCTCCACTTACACCCATGACAAGGTGGACTTTTCAAGGGATTCCAATGTCACGAACGAAAACAAAGATCCAATCGCGCCAGAGTCGTCATTGATTGAGAATATGACGACACAATCACCGAATAAGGCGCCTGAATCTAAGTGGCAGGGTTCAAATGCCTGCGAAGAGCACTGGAAACGAAAGACTAACAATTCAGTTATTGAACAAAAGACACTCGATGAAGCCATTACGGACCCCTTGTCGAATCCAGATCCTTCCTCCGATCGAGAGAGCGTTGCGGAGGAAGCACCTGGCTTCATCAAATCATCGGCTCCGTTCACGTTTCAAGGCGACCGTGGAGGTGCAGCTGAGGATGCGGCTTTGCTGGCGGAGCTGAAGGCCATTTCTGCGGGAGGTGCGTCGCGTTTCTCATCGGATGAACCGATGGAGGATAGCGTTCAGGCTGGGACGGTGGATGTTGTTGACGTAGTCAAATCATCGAGATTGAGAGCGTCCTCAAATCAGCGCGAGCCGTCGGAAGTCCCACCGTGGAAGCGAAAGACGAACAAGTCAGTAGTTGAAGGTGCGCCAGTGGATATCATTATTGCAGCTCCGGCTCCTAATCACGGTCCTTCCTCCGATCGAGAGAGCGTTGCGGAGGAAGCACCTGGCTTCATCAAATCATCGACTCCGTTCACGTTTCAAGGCGACCGTGGAGGTGCAGCTGAGGATGCGGCTTTGCTGGCGGAGCTGAAGGCCATTTCTGCGGGAGGTGCGTCGCGTTTCTCATCGGATGAACCGATGGAGGATAGCGTTCAGGCTGGGACGGTGGATGTTGTTGACGCATCCAAATCATCGAGATTGAGAGCGTCCTCAAATCAGCGCGAGTCGTCGGAAGTCCCACCATGGAAGCGAAAGACGAACAAGTCAGTAGTTGAAGGTGCGCCAGTGGATATCATAATTGCAGCTCCGGCTCCTTTTCACGGTCCTTCCTCCGATCGAGAGAGCGTTGCGGCGGAAGCACCTGGCTTCATCAAATCATCGGCTCCGTTCACGTTTCAAGGCGACCGTGGAGGTACAGCTGAGGATGCGGCCTTGCTGGCGGAGCTGAAGGCCATATCTGCGGGAGGTGCGTCGCGTTTCTCATCGGATGAACCGATGGAGGATAGCGTTCAGGCTGGGACGGTGGATGTTGTTGACGCATCCAAATCATCGAGATTAAGAGCGACCTTAAATCAGCGCGAGTCGTCGGAAGTCCCACCATGGAAGCGAAAGACGAACAAGTCAGTAGTTGAAGGTGCGCCAGTGGATATCATTATTGCAGCTCCGGCTTCTAGTCACTGTCCTTCCTCCGAACGAGAGAGCGTTACGGCGGAAGCACCTGGCTTCATCAAATCATCGGCTCCATTCACGTTTCAAGGCGACCGTGGAGGTGCAGCTGAGGATGCGGCTTTGCTGGCGGAGCTGAAGGCCATTTCTGCGGGAGGTGCGTCGCGTTTCTCATCGGATGAACCGATGGAGGATAGCGTTCAGGCTGGGACGGTGGATGTTGTTGACGTAGTCAAATCATCGAGATTGAGAGCGTCGTCAAATCAGCGCGAGCCGTCGGAAGTCCCACCGTGGAAGCGAAAGACGAACAAGTCAGTAGTTGAAGCTGCGCCAGTGGATATCATAATTGCAGCTCCGGCTCCTAATCACGGTCCTTCCTCCGATCGAGAGAGCGTTGAAGAGGAAGAACCTGGCTTCATCAAATCATCGGCTCCGTTCACGTTTCAAGGCGACCGTGGAGGTGCAGCTGAGGATGCGGCTTTGCTGGCGGAGCTGAAGGCCATATCTGCGGGAGGTGCGTCGCGTTTCTCATCGGATGAACCGATGGAGGATAGCGTTCAGGCTGGGACGGTGGATGTTGTTGACGTAGTCAAATCATCGAGATTGAGAGCGTCCTCAAATCAGCGCGAGCCGTCGGAAGTCCCACCATGGAAGCGAAAGACGAACAAGTCAGTAGTTGAAGGTGCGCCAGTGGATATCATAGTTGCAGCTCCGGCTCCTTTTCACGGTCCTTCCTCCTTACGAGAGAGCGTTGCGGCGGAAGCACCTGGCTTCATCAAATCATCGACTCCGTTCACGTTTCAAGGCGACCGTGGAGGTGCAGCTGAGGATGCGGCTTTGCTGGCGGAGCTGAAGGCCATATCTGCGGGAGGTGCGTCGCGTTTCTCATCGGATGAACCGATGGAGGATAGCGTTCAGGGCGGGATAGAGGATGTTGTTGACGTAGTCAAATCATCGAGATTAAGAGCGACCTTAAATCAGCGCGAGTCGTCGGAAGTCCCACCATGGAAGCGAAAGACGAACAAGTCAGTAATTGAAGGTGCGCCAGTGGATATCATTATTGCAGCTCCGGCTCCTAATCACGGTCCTTCCTCCGATCGAGAGAGCGTTGCGGAGGAAGCACCTGGCTTTATCAAATCATCGACTCCATTCACGTTTCAAGGCGACCGAGGAGGTACAGCTGAGGATGCGGCCTTGCTGGCGGAGCTGAAGGCCATTTCTGCGGGAGGTGCGTCGCGTTTCTCATCGGATGAACCGATGGAGGATAGCGTTCAGGCTGGGACGGTGGATGTTGTTGACGTAGTCAAATCATCGAGATTAAGAGCGACCTTAAATCAGCGCGAGTCGTCGGAAGTCCCACCATGGAAGCGAAAGACGAACAAGTCAGTAGTTGAAGGTGCGCCAGTGGATATCATTATTGCAGCTCCGGCTCCTAATCACGGTCCTTCCTCCGATCGAGAGAGCGTTGCGGAGGAAGCACCTGGCTTTATCAAATCATCGACTCCATTCACGTTTCAAGGCGACCGAGGAGGTACAGCTGAGGATGCGGCCTTGCTGGCGGAGCTGAAGGCCATTTCTGCGGGAGGTGCGTCGCGTTTCTCATCGGATGAACCGATGGAGGATAGCGTTCAGGCTGGGACGGTGGATGTTGTTGACGTAGTCAAATCATCGAGATTGAGAGCGTCGTCAAATCAGCGCGAGCCGTCGGAAGTCCCACCGTGGAAGCGAAAGTCAAATAAGTCAGTCGTTGAAGCTGCGCCTTTGGATATCGTTACTTCATCCACCATTCGATCGTTATGCGAATCTTTGCCTACGAAAGGATCAATGTATTCCCAATCACCATCGGCTGACGCCGTTCTATCTCCTAATCGTGTGGAAGGTGGGTCAGATGAAATTTTAGTCACTCGTTTTTCTTTGCAGCAGTGCCTGGAAGACAAGAATTGGAAGGTGAGGAAACAGGCGTACGTCTTATTGAATGAAGTTCTCCTTGAAGAGTCCAAGAAAATGATCGAGGTTGGGTCCCTAGATCCCGACATTGTTCTTTCTGGCCTCGACGACGCAGTCGTTGCCATGGTTGCAGACGGGAACGCAAGTGCGTTGGATTTCGCTCTGCAATTCGCGCTTAGCTTTGCTGAGCATTGCTGCAGCGCCACGAAACCGGAGCTAGCTTCACACATTGTTGTTTCCTTGTTGAAGGGAAACGGCTTCTCCGCGTCAAAAGCTTCAACTGTTAAATATGCGTCCTCCCTTGCATTAAAACTCATGGAGGTCGGGGGAAATGGTGCGTTGTCGGTCAATGCCGTGGTCGGGGTACTTTTGGAAAAGGGTGTCACATCCAAGAAACCAAAGATTGTTGTCAATGCCTTGCAGGTTATTCACAGCGCTGCACTCGATTTTGGAGCTGCGACCTTGCCCCTGGCGGCGATCAAAGCAAGTTCGCCCAAGATTCTACAACACTCGAATGTTGTAGTGCGAGAAACAGGTATCAGCATCATAGCTGAAATTTGTAGAGCTCTTGGGTCCAAATCACCCCTCGAAGACCTCCTAGGCGGTTTGAAGCAGTCTCAAGTTTCGCAATTGGACTCCATGCTTGAAAGTCAATCAAACGCGAGTGTGCCTCGTGTAGGCCTTCGAAGCCTCCGAAGCATTGCGTCATCCGACAATTTGAGGGCATCGCAAGACGCGTTATTAGCACTTAAAGAACAATCAGCCGAGATGGACGCACAACGATTCGCAAATCGGCCTCGAGTGAACCTGTTCAGCAAGCTCGCCACGACAGATTACTATACGAGGATTCTGCTCCCCAAGTGGTCAGAGAAGGTTTCGGCGCTTGATCTTGTCTTGGAGTGCGGAGGGGAGGTCCCGTACAAGTTGGAATTTCCTGGTCCATCAATGAACTACGTTCCGTTAATCGGAGAGATGAGGAAACTTATCAACCATACCCACTTTGCTGTTGCGTCGAAAAGCATGCAGGTTTTATCCATGCTTGCAGAGGGTGTTGGGGAGAAACTCTATCCGAATCTCAGACCTTTCGTGTCCGCACTTCTGCAGCTGGGAAAAGATAAGAAACTGACGAAGGCCGTCGCTTTGTGCCTAGATTCGTTCTTCGGTTCTGTTCTTTCAATAGATCACCTCCTCGACAAGGATGATTCGGTTCCTTCACAGCTGGATGAGAAGAATCAAAAGAATTCTGTCGTCCGATCCAGCGCCCTCGATTACCTTGGGCGTTGTGTCAAGCGCTCCGAAGATGTTGGGAAACGAGGCCAGCTTAATGTTCAATCGACTAAGGCGCTGAGTCTTTTAGCTGTTGACAAGCTAAGTGATACCGACGCCAAAGTACGTCAAGCTGCTCTCAATCTTTTGCAAGCCCTGTTGGAATTGAAGGATACCGAACAGCATGGAACGGTCACATCCGTGACTGAGGGGCTGAAAACGTCAAACGCTCGAGCTTACAAAGCTTTATCCTCTGCCACGACTGCATCGTCACGCGTGGATGCAGCGACGAAAAGCGACGTTACCCGAGGTCCTTTAGTATCTAGTCCTTCTCGAAAACCGATAATTCTGCCGTTGAATACGCACACGAAAGCATCGCCGAAAGCATTGCGCCCCTCAACTTCGTTGGTCCAAAGGACTGGGGAGACGACTTCGGTTCAAACTGCCGAACTGAATGATTCGCTGGCCCGTCTGCAGGCCCTCAATGTCCCGAATTGGAGTGCTGCTGAGGACAATGGTGGGATCTTGGCTGGGTTGAAGTCAACCCAATGGCTTTATCGACAACGTGCAATTCAGGCGCTCAATGCGTTTTGTCAGAGCCACGCAGAAGCAGCAATTCAAACGTCGGCGGTCCTGACTGTTGTCAAACAGTACACAAAAGGATTCAAGGACTCCAATGTCAACATCATGAAATCGACATTTGAACTCTTTGTGACTCTTTGCGAGGTGCATGCAAAGACTTCCACTGCCTTTCCCACTTGGGCGTGCAAGGACGGGGTGGCTGCGGCTACCGACAAGGTGGCGGACAAAAAGCTAGCAACGTCCGCAACCGTGCTGTTGACCGAGATGTGCGTCGTAAACTCGCCTTCCTTGGTAGTAAACGAATCTTTCGAAGTCATCGAACGAGTAAAATCCCCTCTTGTACACGAGGCATTCACGAAATGGTTGAACAAGCTCCTGCTTGATTTCGGTTGTCGAGCTCTTCAACTGAATATTTCCAGCGTTCTTGACTTCCTCGACAAGGAATGCCAGAGCGCCAATGTGAAAGTGAAACACGCTTCATTGTCAGTCGCTGGCGAATTACACCGCCAGTATGGGCCATCGTTTCGAGCTCTGGCTTTGTCGAAGTTGACGGAATCCTCTAGCAGGAATCAATTCGAAGCAATATTCCAGGCCAATCCGTTTGATCCCGTTGCGAGCGAAAAGGTTCGACCAAGGCGATGCCTAGTCTCAAGTGGTGAAGAAGTCTCTGGTCAAGTTGACTCTGTGGCAGCAATGACACTGGATGTTCCGCGTTGCGATTTAGCCGGCGCGGTCAGTAAAGACTGCATTGCAAAGATGGGCTCGAAAGAGGGTAAGACCGCATGGAAGCTCAGGAAAGAGGCTCTAGACGAAGTTGCTGATGTCCTTGGAAATATCACTGGAATGTTAATGACCACCGGTGCCGAGATGAATACTCTGCTCGAATTACTTCGGGCTCTGAAAGACAGACTTGCCGATTCACAGAGCAATCTGAAGCCTCTTGCTGCGAGAGTTATTGGGGCCATTCTTGCTGCAGTTGATAAGTCTTCGCAAGGGAAACTCGGCAAGGTTGTCTTCCCGTCGCTGGTTGGCGCTGCCATGAATGACAGTCGTAAGCCTATGCGAGACGAATCGCTGCAAGCAATAAAGATCGGGACGAAGTCCAATGACCTTGATGGCGGCGAGTACCACGAGCAATCCTTAGAAGCACTCGTGATAGCGCTTGTTGGCGAACTAAAGGAATCTGAGTTCAAGACGGCCGGCATCCCCGCTGTACTGCTGTTTGTTGCGAGCGTCGCGAATCATGTTCCAAACATAGACTCAATTATGATGGCGCGAGCACAACCGCTGGGTGAATCGTTCTCGACTGTCATGGTGAACGGTTTAACTTCTTCTAAGAGCGAGACAAGGGCCGCTGCTGAGATCCTCATCAGCGCATTCATCGACCATGGTAAGATACGCTCCAAGACTGTGCGCGCGGGACTTCAGCACTTGAAACCGGCCCAGCAACGCACTGTCGCACCAATAGTTCAGAAGATCATCGGGGCATCAGTCCCAAAGTCGCCGCGAATCGAAACTGAGGACGCCCGGTCAGAGAGAAGTAAGCCCATAGAGACGAACACAAATCCAAAAGAAAGAGCTGGGTCTCCCCGGCCACTGACTCGGAGACAACCCCCTTCACGAAGTGCCCCAACTGGGTTAGGTACGGGTGCAGGATCACCCTGCACTGAAGTGGCACAACCTCTATCGTTTGAATCCTCGAGTCACCCCTTACTGGCACCACAAACCGCCGGTGTTCAACGAAGCCGACGGCTTTGCGGAAAGCAGGTCAGCTGGGTGGAATATCCTGAGGAGCCTGCCGGAACAATGCTTATGACCACCCTTCAGAGTGTTTGGTCCCCTCTAATACCGACAGAGGCTCAGAATGCTCTGTTTCCAAGCAGTGGGATAAAGAAGCAAGATGATGCGAAAGACGGTTGCGAGCTTCTTGCTAGAGCCATCGAACACGAGACCAAGAAAGGTGGGGACGCAGTCGTTCAGCAGCTTGAATTCGTGTTAAAATGGAGTGCATTCACTCTCTGCAGCAGGGAAAATCCGGTTGGTTTACATTCCTTGCTATCGATGCTTTCTGGCTTGGTTACCTTCTTGGGCTCTCGACACCGCGCCCTCACAGACGGTGAAGCCCTTTCGTTGTTCCCTTATGTATTGGAAAAAACCAGCAACGCAAAAGGTCGGTTTCGTGAGCTCTTTGAGGGCCTACTTGACAAAGTTAAGGCAGTACATGTGCTTCCGCCGAAAATGTTTGGTGCAGTTGTTTGTGCAACCGTGTTTGAGAAATCAGCTAATGCCAGAGGTCGAGTGATGGCCTACAATGAGTGTGCAGAATCAGTCGGTCTTATAGGGTTAAGTGGGATTGGGAAACGAGGCTTGCTTGTAGTAGCAAGAATGGTGTCTGACGAGAAGCTTCCAGAGAATAGAGCAGCTGCTCTTGATCTCATCTTGGTAATATTGGGAAAGATGGATGGCGACACGGAGCGCTTGGCTAGGTTGTGCTCGCCTCAAATGTCTGACAGTTCCAGGACCCTGATTGAGGAGCGTTGGCAAAAAAAGCTCCCCCAGAAAAGTACAACCGTTGGCTCAAATCTTCAGAGTGCCTCCGTTGATGGCGAGCGACCTGGGAGACTGTCGCGTATCCCCTCATCGAGGTCCTCCATCATTGAGCGTAGGCGTGCTCTCCAGGGTCTAACAGATCGCAGCGCGGCAACGCATGCGAAGATGGATGCTAGTCATGACCAGGAGCTCCCACAATTTCAGCTTCGCCTACAGGCCACTGATTCTCAACCTCCACATCATAAGAAGCCCGAAATTGTACCGACCACTGGTCCATTCACATTTTCTTACACTCCCACCATGTCGGTCGGAGGAACAGGTTATCAGGAAAACGCCGCAGCTGAAACAAAATCAATTCCCATCGCTGCCAAAACCGAAACAAATCCTATTCATGAAACCTCCAATTCACCTTCAGGAGCAGCAGCTGCTCTTCAGGCCCGCCTGATGAAAATCCGACAAAAGAACTTAGCAAGAGAAACGAAGCAACAAACGTCAACAATAGGGTTTGAGCAGTCGGTCCATCCAAGCAGAAAAGAAAATCCTGTGACTCGCACTACTCGTGTTGAAGCACCGGGGAATTATGCGTCGGCTGCGTGCGTGTTCGAGGCTCTTTTAGCGAGCTCTAACATAACAGACGACGACCCAAACGTGCAATCATGCATCGAGGAATTGAAGCGGTTTCACACCGCAATCTCCGAGAACGATGACATGACCGAGGGATCGCTCAGGGAAGACATAAAACAAGACGTCACACGCTGTGTGGAACGGCTGACGCGCGTTCTTACCTTCGCTTTTGATCACGGCGACAAGTCTGAAAACGGTGGCATGTGTGTACCGCTTCTTTCGGTCGTACTCGCCACACTCATGGCACTGTTTAGGGATGTGCAGCTCGCTCCTCTCGTTTCTCAAGACGCCCTTTTGGTCTTGATAAAGGCGACTGGGTATTGCCTCTTAGACTCCAGACTAGCAGTGACTGCAACGTATCTCTCAGGCTTAGATGAATCGACGAGTTCGCAAATGGTTAGGGGAATGAACAAGGTAAGTTTGTGGTTTTATAGACGTTGCTAAATGTGTTTCCAGCATGTATCTCATCAATTCAATTCAAGCTGGCTGTGCAAGCTGCGACAGGCTCAGCTCGCCTCACGGCCCTCCAGGCGCTGATGGTGTTGCAAGGACAAATGGCACTGCTTGGAGCCGAATCACCAACAGAAGCCGCGTTCAAAGGACGCCTCTCTCGCATTGCGACGAAGCTGTTTGGAAAGGTGATAAAGACTGAAGAGTCCACAATAACCCCTTACTCATCGCCCGACATGGATTTTGAGGCCCTTCTCTACACCATGGAGGACATGCTTGCAACAGCTCCGAGTGGTGCACCGCGTCATCGCGAGGCACGAGACATGGCTGCGTCATTGATGACTTCAATTCTGAAGTTCCGCAGTGCTGCGGATGTCAGGGCATTGATCTGGGAGCTTGGCATGAGCCCATCTGACGACGGTGTTTTGTCTGTGGTGATGGGACTCGATTTTCACTCGTCAAGTGAAGGAGGGAATGAGGAATCGAAGCCTTTGTCACGAGGCTTGCCATCAGTCTCTGTACCATCGCGAGACGTGGCACACCTTGTTTCTGCAATTGGCAGTGCCCCAGAAGGACCTCTGAGAAGTGCAGCAATAGATGAACTCCGTCGCTATCGAGACAAACATGGAGACGATGATCTAACCTCACACCTGGACAACGTCTCGGAGACCTTCAGTGAATACATTTGGGAGCAGCTCGATCTTCCTGTCGGAAGCCCTTCGAAATCCGTGTCTCGCGACACTTTCAACATGCCTATGTCTGCCAGAATTCGAGATTTAAGATCTAGATTGAGCGTGGCTGAGGTTGCAGCTCCTGAAGTAGGACATTTGCCGCCTGAAAGACCGAATCCGACTGTTACTCCAACGAGGATTCCAACACCGAGCCGGATTCCAAAGGGTGGAGCAGCAAACAGTCATCCATCCACATCGGCGCTATCGTTGAGAGAGCGCTTGGCAGCAGCAGCTCAGGCGTCTGGATTGAAGGCAACGGAACAAGTTGAAGCAACCTCCGATGATCTTCATCCCTTGGTACAATCAAGCCAAGCTGCTGCCCTACGAGCCCGACTTCAAGCTGTGAAACGGCAATCTCAAAGCAGTGCTGTGAAGGACATCGTGGATACACTTCCTGGAGTGCATGTCGATCGAGACCCGTGAAAGCTATAATCATACGTTATTGAAATAATATCAGAAGTCTTGTGAGACACATCAATGGCATCTCGACCCGGTTATGGGTTAGGGGTCATCCTTATTATCCTTACTACCGGTGCCTAAGGCGAGTCTTGGCAACTGCTCTCAGTTCCGGACAATCCAGGGTACCAGCGTCCATCGCTTTTATGTCGCGCCTAGTTCTCCACAGCGTCTCTGGATATCTCCTCTCAGCATAGTGGGCCTGAATTACACGATCGACACCTTCCGTATGATAGCTCATGTCGCGCTAACCGTGAGTGGTAGTCTTCTAATGGTAGTACCACATAAAAATGGCTTTGAATCTGAACCACTAATAATTCCCCAAGTTAGACTCAAAATATGTCCACCAATACAAAAGCCATGCCTATTGCCCCAGGTTTGGAGAGCAGGTCTTTCATGGCTTCATCTACAGTGCTGTCGATCATTATTGTACGGGAGCAACATCGCATATCGCAATGCATGATACTAGAGTAGCGTATATGGTATATGATATATATATATGATATGTGATGTTGCATCCGTCGTTTTCCACGAAGCCGTGTATGTCATATATTAAGAAATGTACTTCTAGACGAGCAAAAACTTATATGATATGTATGCTACTAGTAGTAGACATGCCTTGAGAATATTTCCCACGTTCTCAAAGCTGCATCCATACATAATGTATCATAGATCATAGCAGCTGGTGCATGCACCGTGGCGCAGGCCACCAGCCCCTGATACAGAAGCGACAGGTTGCGTCACTGTGACATCACCAATGAAAGCCACCGGTCTGGCACCTGGCACACGCCCGATCAAAACCATGGTCTGGCCTGTGCCCCGATCGGGGAGCAGTACGAAAAAGCGTAGCCGTGCAGGACACTCGCTGATCTCTGATGAGAACATGGAAAAAAATGATGACGCCTCAGCGGAATTTGATTGGTCGCGAGTCGTTCGTAAATGCACATTCATCGCCCGTCGCAGATCCTACGACTTGGATCTACCCATGATGCGGATGTTGTGCACTTCGACAACGTGTGTTGCGTGTTGCCCATGAGGGTTTTTGTCGATGGCGTTCAAGTGGTTTTCATAATTTGGCTGTGTCTACCAATCTCTAGTCTTCAATTCACTGGGAGGCAGCCGAGTAAAGGATCTGTAGGTGCTTCACTCTTGACTACGGAAATCATTCGGCCGGGGGCTGCTTTTCGTGACACAGACGCTGGAGAACTAAGTGTTGTCTCCCTCAACATTCTGGCCCCATCATACCATTGGCTTGGCAAGGAAAACGACGAAAAGGACATTTTAGTCGAAGATGATAGAAGGAACCGAGTTCCCATGGCGATTCGGATGGCCAAGCAAACCAATGCCGATATCCTCTGCCTTCAAGAAGTCGAAGGCGGTTCAAACGAGAATGTGTTAAGGGAAATACTGCAAGAACCTCAGAATAATCGTGCCGGCTATGATTCTTATCTATGGACAGCCTTGCATCCGAATCGAAAAGGTGACACTGTGGGACTCTGCGTGGCATGGAGATCCACGAAACACAATCTGATATCGCCAGATTGCTTTCGTCGAGGTATGGTGGTTCAACTCGAAGAGATCGAGACTGGAGCCACTTTCTGCATCGGAAACGTGCATCTGCCAGCTAAACCCGCGGCGATTGAAGGTCGCCTCAAGGCGATGTCGACGGTTATAAAGAGCATGGCAAGTTGCGAGTCGCCGAGAATGCTGTCGGCACTTGATGGGACTGCAATTGTTGCAGGTGACTTCAACAGTGATCATCACTCGGTCGTTGCCAAATTCCTCGAAACTGGATTTGCCCCCCACGGAACCTTGAATGAACGCAACTACAAGGCAAAGGTTACTAAAGATGCGGCATTTGGAATGAAGCATAGTTTCCGTTTCAAGGATGTCTATGCCAATGACTTGAGGCAGCTCGCGGCACCGGTTACGGTGTCTTTGACGGGCCGGGGTCCGGGATGTATGGACCATATATTCTATGCATCGCGCGACAACCGTGGAGGGGCTGTGCTTCCAGCCACAAGTGGCGGTGAAAAGTTCGTCGGCAAGCGAAAGGCACGCAGACAAAGCGCACTACAACGGGTGGCCGCTGCCAACACAGAGCGTCCTTTACCACTTCGAGTGGAGATGGTTCTATCAACGATTGATCCAGACGATGTAATTCGTGCCTCTATCATTGCCGATGGTTTGCCCAACGTTCGGGCCGGATTTCCATCCGATCACATCCCGATTGGCGTATTCTTCAGTCCAGAACCAAAATACGCTCGTGGCGATATTGAATGCGACAACCCTCGCGACGGAGGTGAAAATCAGCAACATGACCTTCGACAAGGAGCGATATCGGCAAATGCAAGAAGACGAAGGGAAGCGTACTCCAGGTCTCTCCTTGTTCGAAGACGACACAATGCGATTCTTCGTGCAGTCTCAGAATGGCTTGTAGCTCGTGGCGCTTTGCAGCTCATTCGTGATCAACCCTTGTTGAAATGGAGTTGGCTTGAGGGGGTGCCAAAAGTCAACGGAAAGCTCCGTGCACCAGATTTGTGCTGTGTTCTGAACAATACACTCGTGGTTCTCGAGGTGACGGTTGCGAACAAGCCGGATCAAATGAGGCGAACTAAGCTCAGCAAGTACGATGATCTCGCGGAACTCCTTCGTGCCGCTCCGGCTACAGACCGTTTGGAGATATCCGATACGTTCGTGATTCTCATGGACGAAGCTGGAGAAATTCCTGATGCAACTCGTCAAGACATAATTCGTCTGGCCGAGTTATCAGCTGCGGACACGAACGACCATGGCAGATCCATGAATGAGGCGAAACTCTTTTGCAACCATCTACAACGAGTTTTTGTGGAGACGATGTGCAAGCCCTGAAATGTTTTCGGATGTGCCAGCCGTTCAGTTTTGGCGCTTGCGTTCTCCCCCTTTAGACGTTGGTTCTTGTCCTGTTGTTACCAGGCTTTTTCAATTCTGATCGTTTCTACAGAAAAAAGTGCAATAGACCAACGACGCAGTTACAATGGCGATACTTGTAGCACCACAGTACTCCTCGGCTAATCGGATGATGTACGTGACTACCGGTGGGTTTTCCTGGAATGCGCCAATGCTTGTATTAGAGCATTCTGTATCAGAGGGTACATTAATATTTTTTTTTGTGTTTTCCAGGAAAAAGCATTCTCTTTGACATTTGGGCCATCGTGCATTTCTCGCACAATGCAGCATAGCACTTCTGCGTCTGCTGTTACTTACATTCATCATGCCAGAAATACCTCCACTTTGATGTTCTCCCTGAACTAAAAAGCACGAAGTGGTGGTGATGGCCTTCCATCAGCAGAGGACGCGCTGATTAAAGCGAGTATGACTCTACTTCTGATGATAGTGGCTCTGAGAAGGCCAAAGATGGCAAGGAGAAAAAGAGCAGGATGACAAGGAGAAGAAGAGGAAGATGGAGAATGATGACAATAAGGCAAAGGAGAAGAAATGTGACATTAGTTCTCAGGAAGCAAAATATGACATCAAGCGGGATGACTCCAGGATTAGAAGACATGAGAAATGGGTGGAGATGGCTACCATGTACATCTCTTGTGGCCGACAGGATAAGGCTCTGGAAATGATGGAAAAGATTGATGATGACAACCAAAGTGTAGCGTGCAAGTCTGCAAGTTACCACGCTCCGATGAAAGAGCAGCACGAACAACAAGAGAAGCAGGCAGCATTCGCAACAATTCATCACGAGAGTAGAAACCTGGCAGATGTTCCATTAGAAGTCATCACCATTGCCACCAGTGACAATATTGATCATGTCAATGTTACTGACATATGCCTTCATGATTCACATAAGAAGATTATCAATCTAGTACTTCTCAGTCTCCCAGCATATCCCTTAAATGGTAGCAGCACCATATGAAGGCATGCATGCACCTCTCTGTTGTTGACTTCACGCCAATGATTTTGTCACACAAAGCATTCTCAACAACATTTGGATTGTGTACATTGACAAGTCCAATTTGAGTACATGGTGTGTTTTCATTGCCAAGTTCATACCCAATTAGTGGTTCCTCTGTTGTTGTTGCTTTCTTGTTTGCAGAATTGCACCTTGCATATACCTTACCATCTATGACCCTGTCAGAAACACACATGTTTTGCATTCTTATGAAGCATGCAGAGACTACTGTGCTAATCTCTTTCAAGGAATGTCCTGGAAACCTGTGTGCCATCACCTGGAACCAACTCGTCTGAAGGACACCAGCAAGTGTACATTCAACAATATTTTTCTAGCCGACTCCTGCCATGCTGTATACCTCTTTTCCATTTTGGTCAGTGGCATCTAGATTCCTTTGGCAAATCTTGAGTTCAGGGGATAGATCCTGTCAACCAGCACAAAGAATTGGTGAAAGACATTCCATTGATCATGGAGCCTTCCCACAGATCTTCTCCTCCAGCTCTGCAAATGTTCCATCAACCAAAGATTCCAAAATTGCAATAGATTGAGAATATTCAGAACATTCAACAACCCAGCATATCCAAACAATGGCTGCATGCCAACACCACCAGTTGTAATCACATAGTGGTTCAAGCACCGCAAGCCACTGTCGGTCTGCCACTCTCCTTTCCCATCCTGAAGGATGCTTGCCATCCCTTTGAACAAATTTTCCATCCAGTGTGCACGCAATCCAATGAGCCAAACATTCCATTAACCTGGTGACACATGCTCCTGGTGGTGAAGAAATGAATTCATCATCCTCTTCAGATCAGTTGCAGTGGGGATGTGGAGATATTCTTCATCATAAGTTGTTTGTTCCAGCAAATTCATCACAGCATTTTGCAGCAAGTCCTGGCAATATCTGGAATTAATCAGTGAATGTGTGCTTTGTGACTCCATACCATGCAAAGGTTTTCAAAGTCAATAGAACTTTTGCTTCCAAAAATCTTTGTCAGCCACAATGCAAGTTTGAATTCACTTGGCAGCATCTGCTGCTGTATGTCTGGTCAAATTACCTTCACCCACATAATGACATCTTCTCCTTAATTTTTCCTTGGAAGAACCCAATAGGGAGGCTATGGGGAGACTCACCTGGCATCCACAATGTAATATAGACCTGTTTGTGGTGCACAATGCACCATCCCTTCATTGAAAGTAAGGTATTCCACCCCAAGAGGAGGTTCATCCTACTCTCTCATGATGATGTATGAGAGGAATGCCACTAAATCTGGGAATTACAGACACCAGATAGATATAAACAATTTCTCCCACTCAGGCCAATATGCTTATCTTTAAACTTTTTGTGATCATACACTTCAGAGTTCACAATAACCTGCAGCAGCACGATATCTGCTTTGAAAATTTGAGCCATAATCAGTGCTTCAAACAATGCCTCCTCATTGAAATGCTCGTGATTGGGAATATCACTTGAGGGCCTGTAACAATCCTGAACCCAAGCACCCATAACCTTCCTGACTGGAATGGCAAATTCTTAAAACAATTTCTCCCATTTGTTGGGCGCACTTTCCAAACTCATCAACTTCATTACCGATATCCTTTTCAACCAAATAGCGGAATTCCTTGAACCGCGTCAGACCCACTTCCATGATGTTGTCCCTGCCGTCTGCATCGCTCATCCTCGAACCCAATGACCTGGAGCACAGCCAACGTCGTCCATGCCAACAAGCCCTCCAGCGTCGACATTCAAATCAGCCTTTTTCTGTGATAAACTTTGTAAATTAAAAATCTCAGGAAAGCTTCACATTTTCTCACTTGTAATTCCATCAAGATGATCAGCTTCCTTGTCGGCCGCTTGCTAGTACGCTGGTGGTGCCGGTGATGTCTAAGAAGATGCCTTCTTGTCATCGCTGCCATGTGCTCTTGGAGGCCTTGGATATGGTCATCGACCATGATATCCTGAGAATGATGATTAACACAAACATCATTTCAATAGAATACACGTATCAATCATACTATGAATAATTTGCTAATCCTCCCTCTCAGCACCTATCCAGCACTCTGTATGATGCATGTTTTCGTGGGTCTGATAACCTGGTATATAAATCCTGCCATGCTATTGGTGCTACGCTTGCATAAGACTAATGAAAGTAGAACACAGGAGTAAAGAAATGAAAAGGACAAGATCTAAAGATACGTTAGGTCACGCTCATTCATTCACGTTTTGAAAATGGTCACGCAGCGTATGCGTAACGGCAAACCTTACCGTACCTTGAACGCTCTAGTAGTACAGTAGCGCTCTCAGAGTGTATGCATATATACAATACAATACTCCCACTTATTGTATTCATACCAGCTACAAGTAGCGTCATACGGAGTAGTTCATTGGTGCTAAACTCAAACTCAAAACTCAACACTCAACAATCAACACACAATCCACCAATCAGGGGGCATGAAAAGTTGAACCAGCTGCACAAAGTTCGCGGTACGTACACACATACTAATTCCAGGTTTGAAGCCCAGAGAAGACATCTGGACATCGACTCGGAAAGAAATTCAGGTTGTGGTTTGAATTTTGTTCTCTTTTCTCTTGTTCTTTTCGAAATCGATCTGCTCAGGATAAGAGAATGCGACCAAAGGATAAGAGAGTGATCCAATTCTTTCTCACAAGTTGAGAGTCTTGACACTGCGATCGATTTTACAACCTAGTGCGAATGACAAATATGGCTATCTTTGCTTTGCCTCTACTACTCATCCTCAATGGTGTTGCTGGCTTTGGATCGTTATCTAGTAGCTTCACTCGCGCTCGTTCGCTAACTGTTCCTTCCATGTGTCATCACATGGGACCCATGGTCATGTACGAGAAAAATCACGACCCGCCCTCAGCAGGCAGTCCCAAACATAACATGTGGAGTGTACTTGCCAATACCGAAAAGTGGATCTCGGATATTTTGAGCCAGGGCGAGAATCCCTACACACGGAAGGAAGTGAGTTACATTTGCGAGCTTTCCGACGACGACGCCTTGGTCGTGGCGGGCCTCTGGAGACGCCTCCGAGAAGGGCGGGAACAGTGCGAATTGCACGGCAAAACGGCGGAAATGCACCTCAAGAGCCATCCTGACAGCCTGCCGCCAACCTTTCGACAGACGCAAGTCATCGTTTTGCCCAATGACGCCAATTTGGACGATTGGATTACGTTCGATAGTCTCATTACGAAAATCAACTCTTGCCGACGCAATGCTCGTGATTTCATTCTCGATGCAAACCTCCAGAAACTTGAAGCATCCAAACAAGAGCTTGGCGAACGAGATTGGAGGTGAGTGACGAATTAGCTCGGCCTCGCTTAGTTAGCAAGACACATGCCTCCTGCTGTCTATGCTTTATCTCACTTATCGTTCTGTACGTCTTGCCTTCAATCCGTAGTGTCTCCGTCAATTGTGCGCATTTGCATCCCAACTTCGGCGCCCTTACTAAGGAAGAGCAGCTTCAGCAGCTCAAAGATGAAGAGGCAGAAGTGGATGTCAATCTCGAGGCTTACAAAAAACAGCGCCTCTTGGCCCGTCAATCACCCTACCCGACAGTTTGTGTCGAAGTCCGGGCAACGCCGCCACCAGATTTCAGCCAAGCAACTCCTCCGCCATCGATGGTGCGAACGAATACGGTTGAGGTTGGCCCCGAGGAGAAAGTGACGCTGGACGATGTACAACGGCTTGAAGCGCTGTTCGGAAAAGCGGCCGTCACGAAGAAACAATCCAGCAATGATGACGCCTTCTGGGATGCACTTGCCAAGGCCAAGGGTATTCAAGAAGTAACTCTCATTTCACCCTTTCGGCAAGCTCAAATCTGGGTAAGCGAGCACCATGAAGCGTTTCGTGCGGATACATCTACGTTT
The DNA here is from genome assembly GCA_022925895.1 of Fragilaria crotonensis. Lineage (NCBI taxonomy): Eukaryota > Bacillariophyta > Fragilariophyceae > Fragilariales > Fragilariaceae > Fragilaria > Fragilaria crotonensis. The sequence continues at coordinate 24,669 of JAKSYS010000513.1, read as the reverse complement.
ACCGCGACAGACTGCAAGTATGTGGATGAGGCGTATGAGTTTGTCTTCAACAACATTGCCATGCAGCAACGCCGCAGCGATGTGACGCAATACTTGGTATACACTGACTTTGTGTCGTCGTCGGCAACGTCGTTTGAAAAGTTTGCCAGGGAATGCAACGGCTTAACCAGCATCATGCCCAGCTTGCGGGGAAAGCTAGAGTTATCGACGTTGCACCCTGAGCATATTGACGCGTCGAAGCGATCCCCAGTTCCAGTCCTTGTCATGAGGTGGAAGTAGTCCCAGAATGCACACGTATTAGAACCGTTATCGCCCACACCTACTAGTTTAGAATATCCCTGAATCTCACTTGATCCGAAGAATGAACATATCTACCGGTAGACGCATCGAAAAAGCAAAGCATGCTGCAATGGTTTTTCTAATTTTCTCGACCTTCTGTTATTGGCGGCCTAGGTGCTGCACGAGCATGCCTTGTCGCCCGTGTGGTCACCCAAGGTTGTTGCAATGCTAGAAGACAACACGTTCCGAGCCTTTTTCATATTCGAATCGAACCAGTTAGCATCGCCAGACTGGAGACCCTCACAATTTCCTCAGGAGTGCTGGAGTCTGGAGTAAATCCAAGACTCTAGTGGGAGCGGGTAATCGAAGGCAGGACGGGTTTCAGTCAACCTCTAAACTAAGTTGTGTTACTCGGTCTCAATACTGCGGAGTAGTCTACTCTCAACTCTATTCAATGCTCTTGTTTCATTGCAAAATTGCAACTGATGTAGTACGGAGTACTAGCATAAACATAGTACCTGGACGACGTGAATTGTACGACAGTACCTGGACAGGAAGGAGAATGGGCACTCTGGACTCTGGACTACCGGTAGACTACGGTAGGGAGTACAGTACTCCAGTACCACTGGTATTCTTACATGGTACTGTACTGTACCATGCATAATTGCTACAAGGTGAACAATACCCCCCACCATACAGGTACTGATATATGCTAAACTGTTCGGCGTACAAGTAGCAGGCAGTCGTATACTGGTACAAGTCCTACTAAGCCTCGTATCAAGTCCACGTCAATACGACATACAGTCCACTTAATCCGTTCTCAACTAGCAGAATCGTGGCACAGTATCACAGCTCACAGCGTGGTGATCTTATGGTGATTCGGAGTTTGGACGGGTCCGAAGCGCGTGGCGTACTAGCGTACCAGGTACCATTACTGCTTGATCACGGAGTGTATCCGTGGTACTAGTACTAGGTGTAGTAGCGAACACGTGGTTCGAATTCTACGATCGGCAAGATCCACCCGAACCCTGTAGTGTGACAAGTATAGAACGACAGTAACGAGAGGTAGATCTGGATTCTTCAGTCATTGCGATCAGGCAGTCAAGAGCTTCATTGCCTATCAAGTCATCGCTCGCAGTGCAACAAGAGCAGCTCATCGCACTATCTTCCTGCTCACCCATCATACTACCACAACATTACGCCGATTCATCTCGTTTGCCTGCCGTAGTCATTTCTTCTAACGCAGAGCGGCACCGCAGTACACTGAGTACTAGCTGAGAGATCCTGGTATTGTCGTACGTACACAGCAACGGTGCTGGGTTCTGATTGAAAAAGTAAGGTTCGTGAGACGTCCAATTAAACGCATCACAAGCTTGATTTGACATCAGTACGTTGTCGACTATTCACGACAAGCTGACTCTGCGTGCGTTTGACGAGAAGAAAACACACACTACGCAATACACCTCCTCCTGTCTCTTGATTATGTCTGATTCTGCTGCGATGCCAACTTCGTCATCTGCTGTGGCACCCGCCCAAGATCCTGCGACTGCGCGAGGCGCACTAAGTTCTGACCCCACGTCTCCTACAGCAGCGAGCGAACAGCAAATTTCGTATTCGGCAGAGCGTATCATTGGTAATGGGTCATTTGGGGTTGTCTTTCAAGCTGCAGTTGTGGAGACCGGGGAAATTGTTGCAATCAAGAAGGTTTTACAAGATAAGAGGTTCAAGAATCGAGAATTGCAGATTATGCGGCAGCTTGTAAAAGATCCTCATTCGAATATTGTGGCGTTGAAGCATTGCTTTTATTCACAAGTGAGTTTTTGTTACCGTTGCTTGGTTGGATGCATGACTGCTTTGCGAAGTGTTCGGATTCGTGATTCTTGACACTTCGTATCTTACCTGCTCTTTGCCTTCTTCAGGGTGAGAAACAAGATGAGCTTTATCTGAACCTTGTGCTGGAGTATGTGCCGGAGACTGTGTACTCCATCAGTCGATTGCATCAGAAGTCCAAAACTGCACTGCCGCTCTTGTACGTCAAACTTTATCTATACCAGCTTTCGCGAGCGCTGGCACACATTCATTTCCTTGGAATTTGCCACCGAGACATTAAACCTCAGAATTTATTGGTCAATCCGGCGAATCAGCAGCTCAAGTTATGTGATTTTGGGTCGGCGAAGGCACTCGTAAAAGGAGAGCCAAATGTGTCCTACATTTGTTCTCGGTATTACCGAGCTCCTGAATTGATCTTTGGATCGACTGATTACACGACTGCTATCGATGTGTGGTCACTAGGATGCGTCGGTGCTGAATTACTACTAGGTCAACCGCTGTTTCCAGGCGATTCTGGTGTGGATCAGTTGGTTGAGATTATCAAAGTTCTTGGTACTCCCACAAGAGAAGAAATCAATTCGATGAATTCGAATTACATCGAATTCAAGTTTCCTCAAATCAAGAGTTGCCAATGGCGCAAGGTCTTCAGGAACAAAACACCAGAAGAAGCAATGGACTTCATAGCGTCGACGCTAGCTTATACACCCGGTAATCGAATCTTGCCACTGGAAGGATGCGCGCATCCCTTGTTCGATGAATTACGACTAGAGAGCACTCGACTTCCAACTGGTGACCCACTGCCACCACTTTTTGACTTTACAGCTCACGAGCTTCAATCGACACCTGAGCTTCTGGAGAAGGTACGTTGCCGTGGCGTGAAAAAAGCGTCCCGCAATCGTTGATTGCATCTCAATCATGTCTTTGCTTCCTGGAACAGCTCATCCCATCTTTTGCCAAAGCGGCGAAAACGCCTGCAAAAGAGGGCATTGGTAAGAAAGAAACCTTATGAATAGCACATTGTCTTTGGTCAATGCGCTGTTTACGCTTTTGGCAGCTGACAGCTGCAAACGCCGTTGCGTATCATCGCTCGTCTCGTAGCTTTTGATGGCAGGAATCACGAGATTGATACTTCTTATTCTGGGCGAAAAAAATACTTGCTCCCCAGTGGTGTTGAGTCTGAGTGACTGTAACAACTTATGAGCCGAATTCTTCGTGCACTGAATTGCACGTTTCCGTCGTCCTAACTCGTAGACGCCGTTCATGCCGTGAAGCTGCTTTTGCGTATTTCATTCATAGGATTGTAATTCGTGTTTCGTTAATGTGCACTGATGCAAGTGGACATTTCGTTAATGCGCACTTGCAAGTGGACATTGCGATGTAGATCCCACGAGATGACAATAAATTGTGAAGTCGATAGATTGACGCGCTGACATGACACGGCACGACAATGCATAATGCCCACGTCTATGCCTCAACGACTCCGCGAAGTTGTCGACTGAAAGGAGGAAATGATCATCTTGATATGGCATTACTTGGCACGTGTCCAGATTGTAGGCATTGTAAACGGCGACACCGGAAGGCTATGTACAGCAACACTCTAGAGAAATCGATCGTTGGGCAAAACCTAGCGGAACCTGAAGGATGGCCCGCGTGTCCAGATGGTGTTGAGTGGAGACTAGGTCGTGCAGTCTGCACCTCACTGTCCCTGACTTTTTCTCTGCAACGCACACAGGACTACCAAAGGACCACACAACCTAGCGAGGACTAGAATGCACGCGCGTATTGTTCCGTCGTGAATTGCTTCGGAGAGTTGTAAACTGGAATAACGGATGTGGCGTAACGTTGAGGGTAAACTACATTTTACTACTCGGAAAGACGGGAGGTTCCCCAACGCCATGGCAGATTGAATGCACAATTTTGGCTGCCAGCGTTGCCAATTCATCTGCCTGCTGCTGTGTTTGAGCCTCAGCGTAGACTCGAACGACATTCTCGGTGCCACTGGGACGCACAAAACATCGGGCCCCTGGAGGATACCGAGACATGGCTGAATTCAACTCCTGTTGGAGTTCAACTGGTGACGTACATTCGGTCTCGTTCACATTAGTCTGAATCATGGTCCGATCTTCCACTGAGACCTTGCATTGGCGGGACGGCAAGTCCGTGTAAAGACTATTCCAATCGTGAATATTCCAATCCTTGATTTGGAGGATGGCATCGACCAGCAACATATCACTAAGTGCATCACCGACAGCCTGATTGATCAACGATGGCAGAAGTTGGAGGCGCTGGAGTGCCACATGACCACGGATATGTTGGTCGGCGTGGGCGAGGAACTCATAGTAGGCGTCGCCAAACAAGACCGTCCCATGGCCATTGGCTTCAAAGTAGACACCAATGTCAAAGTTATGATGTGCGGCTTCGTGCACATGCTTGACACCAGTCTTGGCAATCAAGACACGCTCATCGCTGAGAATTTGCTTAAGATAGGTTGTGGACGCACCATTGGCGTACGCTGTCTGGACAACGCCTAGCTTAAGGGGCGGCGCCTGGGATTTTTCCTTCTTGGTCGGCGCTGGACTGTCTTGCAAGTGCTGGAGAGCCAACTCGACACTTGACACTTGAGACTGCAGAAAATCGCAAAGAAGGACTGCAATCTTATCCCCATCCAAGAGAGTAAACTTGGGAACTTGCGAGAAGAACACAATACGATCCGCATCTCCATCTACCGACGCCGCATACGTATTAGAGTTGTTGGCATCATCATCATGATCGGCGTACCACTGAGGTGGCATGACATGTTTCTGAACATGCTCACTTCCGCAACCTTCATTCAAGGGTCCCTCATCCGGAGAATTTTTGGCCAGTAGTAAACGTCTGGCGCCAAGCCCTTGTAAGGTTTGGTTCAAGCGCTGCACATGAGCATATCCAACACCACATGCACAGTCAATCACAAGCGGTGTTTCAAATGACGTTGCGCCGCCCGTGCCATTCGACTGTATTCCATGCAACAAAGCCACATATGCGTTGGCAATTTGATCATAATATCCCTGCACATTGGGTCTTGGAGGAATGAGTGGCGGAAGATAGCGCGGATTGGACATCATGACACAATAATGCAAGATGGGTGTGGTGACGACTCCGTGCAACATAACAGTCGCTCCCATGGCTTGCGCAGCACGGATCAAAAGCTGTGTCAAGGCCGGCGAATGGGATCGCGTATCACGTCCAACATGGATGACGCCGCCGGTTCCGTTCGCGGTCCCAACGGTCACCAACTGTAAGACTTGCTGAACCGATGGAGCATTAGCCAGCGTTACTACCAGAGCTTCTCCATCAGGAGACATCATTCCTCCATGAGGATCGGCCAACTTGACTCCATTGTAGGATTCATCATTGTGAGAGGCAGTTACCATAACCCCGATACTCTGCTGCAGTTGAGATGCACGATGAGCGGCAAAAATGCCAACCCTGACTAAAACCGACTCGAGCAGGACTGCTTGATAACGAAATCCCGCCGTTCCGTAGTCAAATGAATAAGGCTGTCCATTCTCCGACGGCAATGGATACCGCTCCAACAGACGAATGACTTCCGCCTCGGAGGGTTGAGGTGGCAGGAGGAGGGGTCGATCTTCCATGATCAGTTGTGGTTACAGGTTACAGTAGATGTTATGATGGCAGTTGGGAATTGCGACTTACACTTGGGGGATCAGCGAAGAACCTGCGGACAAGATTCCCAGATTCGGACCGCGAAGGCATATGATATACACAGTGTGAATATATATAAATTACATATTCTCCGTCATTTTATTCCTGATACGAGGTATACGCTACTGTAGTAGCCGACTCAGACTCGACATGTGCTACAAGCCATATAACATATAAATCAATATCTATATACAATACAACTTATTTGTGTATTCGACGTATGACATACTGTACTTGGATGAAGGATGTCATCTGCTCATCAGATGCTCGAAAAAAAAATGATACAGCAGGTATACATACAGTGGTACAGTACAGAAAGAGGTAGTACCAGAGCATGATGTACTGTATATCATAGTACCAGTACGATGAACTATCGGTACTATCACAGTCGTAGAGAACTCGAGGACTTGTTTGGGACACGGAGGTTGGTACCGGTACCAGTAAGTTTTTACAGTCAGCGGTGTTGCAGTGACCTGATGTGTATCGTATGATGATATATCGACGGGAGGCCGTGTAAAAATCGACTCCATAAATTATATTGCAAATTAAGTTATACATCAACTTTACCTACAAAGATCTAACACAGCTCATCTGAGGACAGAAATACCGTACAGTGTACCAGTAGTAAGTAGAACTCAGTACTCCCGTACAATACTGCAGGTGATGGCCGGCTCGATTAGGGGACATACACGGGCTCCCTACTCCAGTACTCTGTATGCATGTACGGAGTCAACTCCAAATTCAGCACTTGGAATGACATACTTGGTACTACACGTTGTACCAGGTATTGTACCGCAACTATGAATATTTGCACGAATTGAACTCGGCGCTTCATTCGAGTTCTCGATCAGCCTTGATCAGAGGAACGGAGTCCATAACCCCCAGTGGAATTGCAAACCAAAACCTGTCAAGGGGCTTCTTGTTGACATCTTTGACTTCCTGGCACTAGTACAAGTGAACTCTTCACTCTTGAACCTTCGCTCTCATTCGTCTCGTACAACTTATCACTGAGTATTCAGCGTGAACTTCGGAAGGTGCTAACATCCAAGCAGATAATCCAACTCTATTCGCTCACAAAATCGTTGACAAGTGGTGGTGTCTGCTGTGGAGTTACCACTCGCATTTCTCGATCATATAGGAACGAGAATGTATCATGTTGCATCGTGCCTCCTACCTTGCAACTGCTCCAATCTCTCCCCACCGATATGAGAGCAATGATGGCCTCATAGCCAACGACGTTGGGGTAACGATACCTCAAGAGCAGATACTGCAGCAACCGCCCGAACAGCGACCTGTCTACAAGGTGGTTTTCCACGAAGACGCCAAGAACCCATCCAGTCGTGATCGTTTTCACGTGTTGTAAGTGACAGATTTGGAATGTGCATGTCGTGTTAAGTACTTATTCCTCACTGCTCTTTAACAGTTCATTTGCTTCCATCTGGTGCGCATCCTCCGCACTCTTCGCTCTGAAGCTAAACCGCCTATTGCAATCCTTTCCATATCCACTCTGTATAGCGACATGTGTCCTGGGCACGCAATTTACCTACAGTTTGGCGAAATGGTTTCTGTTTCGAACACGTCGACCACCATCCTTCTCAAGAATACGACGCCGACATTGGTATCGACTCCTTGTAGCCGCTCTTGCACATGGAATGGGCACCGTTGCATTCCATTACACGGCTCAGTTTGGGCCAATGACAACGTGCGTCCTCCTCAAACTGCTCCCCTATCCCTTCCACCTATCCTCGCTGCCCACATGGCTTGGCATCGCAGCAACTATTACCAATATCTTCCAACTCATTTTGGGTTTCATTGCCAATCTGTGTTTCGCAGCGCGCTCTCGCGTCCGCATTTCCACCCATCGCTTTCAGGGGAGCCAAAATGTCTTTGATGTTACTTGTGCCCTTAGTTTTTTCTTTGTTGCATTGCCTCTCAGCCTTATCGTCGAAGGCAAAACAGCCTCATCATTCCTACGGGATCAGGACAATTTTGCAGAGGTTGTATGGTCGCTTCCATTCTTGGGGGTCTTGTACAGTGTTAGCAATGACATGGGAGCGATTGTGCCACAGTACGATTTGACTCGTCGCATTGTTACATGGGCATCTGCTGCCCTAGTATTGGGTGAAGCAAGACGGTACCAGGACATCCTCGGCGCCATTGTTGTATTCGCAGGACGATGGTGGAGTCATCGTCATCCACCGCGAGGCTCCAATGCCTCCAAGAAGCAGCAGGATATCTTCCCAACGGTTGCGAATCGTGGTCGTACATTTTCAGCAGATTCCTGCACAACGCAAGGAAGTATGTGGACCTCTGGAACTAGTTTGAGAAGTATACGGAGCGTGGGATCCTTTCGTGCAGACACTCCGACGTAGGATTGCGAGGGACATGCAAAGTTTCACTTTGGCAATCTCATTTCCGAGACATCAACACACATCGATGTCAATGTTCCACGCAAAAGTCGGTGGTTGGATATCACTCCTGGTGATGCGAATGTGATACCCTCACCCTGCTTTCCCGCCAACGGAGCCGCACACACACACCGGCGGGGGCGTGTTGGCCGTGCACCGTGTACCGATGCCAACATGCATGTATTGTGTGGTGTATAAATTCCGAACCGCCACAGCAGAGAAAGCCAATCTTTGCCCGCGGTTTACATTGATCCCAGGTTAGTCTCGATGTCCAACCTTGTGGAATGAAAAGGGATCAACGCCCAAGTGCTCGAACTATTCTTCGTTGTGCCCATGTGTTAACCGAACTTGGGATTTTACAGGAACAATAATAACGAATGCTCGAATGCTACATAAGCATAATAATTAATTCAGTGGAGCATCCATGAGCAACCCTACAATCGTTTAACTCCCCTCTATATAATGTGGTAAGTAGGAATATCTCTTCGCGCGATCAAAGCTGAGTATTCGAGCACTGGCATCTGGCATCCCAAAAACACCGTGCAAACATGCAAACTGCGAACTATCTCACAAAAACACGCAATCAGTCACCTTGGATGTGGGATGGAGATTTCGTTGATGATCTTATGCATTTTTCAGACGGGGATGCCTACCCTCTACTCTAGTGGTAGTACCTGGTACTCCGAGTATGTCAGAAGGTCACATCGACGCAGCGCAGCGCGCGGCAGCACAACTACCGTAGATAGTAGATACCGACGAATTCAACACTCATCAAGTACAAGTAGACCACGGTACTACAGTACCTTAACTGGTACTACAGTATGTAGGTAATGCAGAAGGTACATGCATGCAAGTATCATACGACTATGTCATATCATGCTCTGGACTCTGGACGCTCTGGAGTCTGGAGTACTGGAGTGCACGCTACTGTACAAGGTACAGTACATGTACTACCGGTAGTACTCCTTAATATGCAATGCTGATGACTGCAGTACCGTATTAACGTTTAACGGTACAATAACAAGCGATAAAATTTTGCTTTACTTTCGCATTTTGTCTACCATACATGACTTCCTATATGGAATACATAATACACGGAGTATTACAGAAGTGATGGAGAATGACTTTTGTTCCTTGCTCTATACGCGTATGTATATTTATCATACCTGACCAGTACGAGAGTTTGCTGTTATGGCTCGGTACTCCAGTACTGGAGGAGTACTGGAAAACTACCTTACGCGCTTTTTTAGATCGACATAGTCACAGCGTCAATGCCCACACCCGTCGCCTTCAGCCTTCAGAGCGGTAAAAGTACTCCTAAAGTTCGAAGTCCTCGCTTTACTTGTACAAGACTTGCTGAACCTCCTGTCGCTGTCTCCATCCATCTCATTGAAACAAGCCAAGCGCCAGGTACGTTTCTTCGACATCGCTTCAGGGAATGGCCTCTGCGGTGGATAGTGTTGAAAGGAGTGTCCGGAAGCTGGAGGAAGGCATTGGATGTCTATGGTAGTCCACGGTATAGTTTACGGTTCCTGAGAGAGTACCACTTAGATATATGACGTGAATTTCCAATTTCCTGTATCGCATGACGGGCAAGTCATATTTGTTTGGGTGATCAATACTCCATAGTCCAGAGTGGACTGCAGCGCACATGCACGCCTCTTGATGGCTCGGCATGTTGTATGCCTACCAGGTTTGCTTAAGATCGAAACCACCTTGTCATGCACATACTCTTCAACCAGTGGAGCTCACGATTTCTCTTCTCTCATCGCAACCATAGCTTTGAGTGTTCGCCTTCCGTTATAATGCCCAGCGCATCTAGCAAACAAACCGCTGCCGAAAAGGGTTTTGCGAAAGAAGTCAAACCGAACGCCAACGCCAATGGAGCAGATGGTAAACCAAGCGATGCCGCCATCTTTCTTCAATCGCTGAAAGATGCGGAGATTGTTGAACGCGTTCGAGCGACAATTCAGAATGCGCATGTGTTCAAGCTTCCTCCAAAGCAATCAGCGTCAGTGGGTTGGCGAGGGGCAGACTGGAAGGAGAAGGTTTGGCAGGGGACAGTAAAGGTTGTGGAACGTGGTGACTTGACCGCAGTGCTGCTGGTGGATAAAGCAAACGGATCGATTTTCGCTGTTTGTCCTGTCAAAGAGGGTGCCGTTGATCGGTGTGTGGACTCGAGTCGATACTTTGTTCTCCGAATAGAAAATGCCAATGGACGACACATGTTTATTGGAGTTGCATTTAACGAGCGCAACGATGCCTTTGATTTCAATACTTCACTGGAGGACTCGAGACGAGAACGGGAACAGGAGAAACTTCCAATCCATGTTGACCTGGGCCCACCAAAGGATTATAGCATCAAAGAAGGCGAAAAAATTAAGGTTTCTATTCCAAAGATTGTCTCAGGTTTTGGTGATGGTGAGTTCTTTGTCAATCATTTCGTGGAGCTCAGTTGTTGTTGCGCTAACCAAGATTTCCAGACCCCAGCCATAAGAGCAAGAAAACCTCCGCATCTGCTGCTGGTAAATCCTTTCTGAGGCCCTCAACTCGCGACACTCCGAAACGAGATGGAGACCTTCCTATACCTACTTCCTCAAAGACAGGAAAAACACTCAAAAGGCCCTCCACTGGGAAGGCCATCACCCCACAAAAAAGCCCACCCGTCTCAACGTCGCTCCCAACTGACTCCTTTTTTGCAGAATCGTTCGGTGACAAGAATTTTTTCGCCGATGGATTTGACAACGAAACTGTCGGATCAAATCCTTTTTTTGCGGAGGCTGGAAGCGGAAAGACCGGAAGCGAAGCAAAGGCAAGTTTCGACCCAAGAAAATACAAGGCCGACCCTGGCTACTAGTTGTGCGTGAAATCCCGCACGAATTAATGGCTCTAGTCTTAGTTGATTTGCAGCGCTTTTCGTCGTCGCTAATCGCTTTTTTGACTTTATCGCTGCTTCCTCGCACCAGGCAAGGCTTCCCATAACCAAACCGACGAGTCATCACTAACGGCTACCAGATATGTGGCATCGTTATTGAAAGCCACCATTCGAACTGCGGACGTGCAATGTTGATTGGTGAGGTTGGCAAGATGTTTCTTGTTGGGGCGGGATCCGATGTCGAAAATTTTGATATCGCCATTTAGGTTCCCTACCGCCAGCATTCGACACTGACTATCCGTCGCAAACCGAATGAACCAAACGTCACAGTGCTTGATTTCAAATTCCCTCAACGCAATGACATCGTTGGGCAGTCGCTGCTGCGTTTTCGTATTGTTGCCGCGACTTGTCTTGGTAGTAATTGGTTTCCAGAGTACAATCATGTCATTTGTGTCTTTTGACAGAATGAGGTCACCCACATATTGAACAACATCGACGTAACTGGTGTGGACCTTGTCCGTCGAGAAGATAGGAGTCTGCTCGTAAATAAGGAGGAACTTCCTTGGGGTTAACTCGCTCATCCCAACGCTTTGGTTTGACGGATTTACTTCTTGCAATTGCGTCATGAACATCCGTCCCTTCTCCCACAGCCCACAGCTTGACTGTAGTATCCATGCCCCCACTGGCAAATTGGTGTCCGTGAGAGTGCCAAGCCACACTGAGCACACAATCACGATGTCCTTCATGGCCGGCAAAGATCGCCACGCACGTTGAAGTCTTGACATTCCACATGCGCAAACTCTCATCCTTGGAGGCACTCAGCAGAATCCATTCGTCCGTGGGACTGAACCGGAGATCATAAATATCATCCCCATGGCCAGAGAGGGTCGTGAACAGCATACGACGGCAGGTATCGATGACCTTGATGATTGCACCAGTCCCTGCCACACAAAGGAGCTGCGGTCCATCAAAGAAATCAGTGTTGACGAGCATTTGGAACATGTCATCGGTGTCTTCGGGTATGCCTTTCGGGTTGCAGCCACCTTCCGTCGGTGCTCGAGCCCTTTTGCGTGGGCTGCAATTGGGGCCTCGGAGGGGGACCATTACTGAGTCGGGAGTATCGGAGGAAGTTTTCAGTGGCCCGTATCCAAAGGGTCGACCTAGCGATCTCCCGCCAAAGACACACGCATAGAAAGTCTCGCTCTCCATTGGATCCACGTAACCCTGCCGCAACACAATGCTCGTCGTCTTGCCAGGTCCCTCGTGAACTTCATAGACAGACGCCACGTTCCCTCCACACGTCGCAAAGCATTGGAGGGTATTGCAGTCGTCGTATTGATATAAATCTTGAGACCACGCTACGCTGTAGATTTGCTGTCCATGTGCCTCCTTTGCATTCGAGACACATTTGAAGCCTTCAGGTAACTTTTTTGACGCGATGCGTGGCGAAGGAATCTTTGAATCCATTTTCAAAAGTGGCAACGCAACGCCAAAATCTAACGAAGCGAATGGATCAATGAGAGTCAGTTACCTGCAGCTAACATGCGCTCGACTTAAGTCGGTTGTGGTGTGAGACTGATGAGTGCAATCTTGCATTTCTGCCTCCTCCCGACTCCCGATCATCTCTCTACCGTAGATTTCAGTACGGAAGTTTTCTTGGGTATTTATACCATAAAAAGCACTTTACTAATGCCGATTGCTGCCCTAAATCCACCGTCTCTTGCATTTTTCCAGAGACGGCTGTGGGGTGGCAATATCACACGGCCACATGCTAATATTTGAAATCCCTTGTGGAACCAATCCTTTTGCATCCTTCCAACTCGAACGCACCACGTTGGGCTCTTATAAAGCGATATTCCTAAATTGTGGCTGGAACTATGCTGTGATAAAATTGCTTTTTGCGAGTCAACGGGAAAGGGAACTCTCTACGGTAGTGCGTGAGGTTCGATACGACACAACTAAACCAGTCTTCGAACTTAGGTCACAGGGCACAAGTAACGCAAGTACTATAATAATAAAAAGCATTAGTGTACCTGCTGGTCCATGCTGGCGCCACCTGCCACAACACATCTATGTTTTAGTCAACCTCTGTTTTTTAATGATAGACCGATAATGGGTGAAAGTTCTACTTGCTACAGTTTTTAAAAGCATTATATTAGGTGGTAGGCCCCTACAAGGTAGAAGTACTCTGAGCGCTGAGGAAAGAACATACTCCAGTAGATATATCTACTGCATACATATCAGACACGGTTACGCTTGAGAAGGCCAAAAACAATTCGGATTGCCATGGGCAGCATGTGGATAGTTCGATTGGCAACGAGGATTCTACGGCGTTCTAGTACTGCAGGTAGATGATACAAATACATGGGAGCACCAGTACTCGAGTACGCCAGTACGAGGAACGACATGGAATATGGAACTCTACTAGTGGTACTATCGTCTACACTGCAAATCTTTGGCAAAATTTGATTGGCCATCCGCGTACGTACCTACAGATGTCACTTAACAATTGATGTGTGGGGTTGACTACAATCCATCAGAGTTTGTGTGGTTCGTGTTGTTCAGAAGAGGGCAGCTCTTTATCACTCTTCCTTCGTTTTCCGTCAGAGCAACATGAAATTCTCCATTGCCGCTGTCGTTGTCCTCTCAGCCGCCGGCGCTGCTGACGCCTTTGCTGGAGTCTCTCCTATCCGCTCGTTTGACAGAACGTCTGTTTCCCTGGATGCCAAGAAAGTTAGTTTCCGCGAGAATTCGCGAAGGGCTCTTGTTGAAGGTATCAACAAGGTCGCCGATGCCGTCAGAGTTACTTTGGGACCCAAAGGACGTAACGTTGTCTTGGAGCGCAACTATGGTGCACCAGAGATTGTCAATGATGGTGTGACTATTGCTCGCGAAATTTCTTTAGCTGATCCAGAGGAGAATGTTGGAGCCCGTCTCATCCAGGAAGTTGCTGCTAAGAGTGACTCCAAGGCGGGAGATGGTACCACAACATCCACTATCATGACCCAAGCTATTGTCAACAACGGAATCCGTGCTGTCACATCTGGAGTCAATCCTGTTGCCTTGAACAAAGGTATCCGTAAAGCTGCTCGCCTAGTCGCCGACAGAGTTCGCGACGTTGCCACTGTAAGTCGATGAGAAGTCGTAATCGAGAACGCAGCTTTAGGAAAAACTAACTCTTTTTCCTCACGTCTGTGCATAGCCTGTATCAGGAATTGAGGATCTGAAAAACGTCGCCACCATCGCTTCGGGTTCGATCGAAATGGGGCGAATCATCGCCCAAGCAGCAGATAAAGTTGGAGATACTGGGTCCACTGTCGTCGAAGAAGTCAAACGTTAACTGACGAGATTGAATTCACCGAGGGTTTGACCATTGATCGAGGTTATATTTCACCATACATGGTCAAAGACCAAGAGCGTCAAATCGCAGAACTTGTCAATCCACGCATTTTGGTTACCGATGCTAAGATTGACAACGTCAACGAGATTGTCCCCCTCTTGGAGATGCTTGTCAAGAGTAAGGAACCCCTGCTTATCGTTGCTGAGGATGTTACAGGAGAGGCCCTTCTGCACTCGTTGTCAACAAAATGCGAGGAGTTCTTGATGTGGTTGCTATCAAGGCGCCTGGTTTCGGAAACCGACGACGAGAATATACACAGGATATCGCAATCGCCACTGGTGCTTCCTTTGTTGCCGAGGAACTCGGTATCACCCTTGACTCTGTGACTCTTGACATGTTGGGTACTGCCGAACGTATCGTTATCGCCAAGGAAGTCACCACCATTGTCACTGATGGAAGGCAGCAAGACGCCATTGATGCCCGTATCGCTCAACTGCGCAAGGAGGCCGACGTTGCCGAGACAGACTATGACCGCGAAAAGTGCACAGAACGTATCGCCTCTCTCGGAGGTGGCATTGCTCGTATTAAGGTTGGTGCCGCTACTGAGACTGAATTGAAGGACAAGAAGCTTCGTTACGAAGATGCTTTGAATTCTGTTGATTCTGCCCGTGAGCTCGGAATCGTACCCGGAGGAGGATCTTGCCTCGCTTTCCTTCAAGTGTCGATGGAACAGGAGGTTTTGGATGCCATGGATGGCGAAGACGAAAGACAGGGAGCTGCCATCTTGCTCAAGGCCATGGGATACCCTGCGATGCAAGTTGCTGAGAACGCCGGTATCGAGGGAGCAGTTGTTTTGGCGAAGATCCAAGAAATGTGTGCAGAGAAGGGAGTAAGTTCGCATTTTGAAACAAACGTGTGATTTATGTGTCTCGCACCTCAAGTATAACTCATCTTCTTGTTCTACAGTTCGGACATGGTTGGGATGCAGCAGCGATGGAGTACTGCAACCTTATGGAGCGCGGCGTTATCGATCCCGCCAAGGTTACAATCAACGCAATCGAGAATTCTGCAAGTGTGGCCGGTCTCGTTCTTACCACTGAATGCCTGGTCACTGAGATTCCAATCCGAATGACTGATGAAGACAAGCAGCGGATGTTTGATCAACAAAATATGGCAGCGGGAATGGGCCCTGGCATCCCTGATTATTAGATTTGTCAGTCCCTCGTTAACCTTCGGCATGTCTACCGGTAGGTTAGTTACTGAGACCGTATAGTGAGTTTGTTAGTCGTTGCTGCCCAACTCAGTGACTCTATGGACAGTAGATAAGGCAAATCTCCATTAGTTGAATCCGCTCGCAAGCGTTTTAGTATCTACCTGCAAATTTGTCGTTCAACTTCGTCTTGCCGCTTCCGTCTTGGCCGGCGGGTGCCCTCCATTCGTCTTTCTTCGATTCAAGCCATGCATCTGCGGACTTTTCTTTCTTTCCTTCAGCAATAACACACCGATCGCCCGCAGTTGACGATGAAGCAAGGTATGCAAGCGTTCCCGTCTGGGTCGGAGCTTTCCGAGCAGGCGGAGGCATAACTGGACCGACAACACGTGGTCGCTTCGCAAGTGGCTCATTGACAAGCGCTTCCTTCCCCTTTGCATTTGTCGGAGGATGAATCTGCCCTGCCGGCACTGGCAAAGAATCGATGGCGAGAGAAGGGGAAGGCAATATCTGCGACATTGGAGGTGGAGGAGGCATGGCGAGAGAAGGTGGCGGCATGTCTATTGACACCCCCGGCGGAGGCATTGCATCCATTCCGATGAAACCTGTTTCAAAGTCTGCGATGATCTTTCTGTTCACAATGCGAAGCAGTTTTTCCGTCTCCTTGACGTCACACAGGATCGCATCCAGTCGCTGACTCGATTTCTGGTATACATCCTGCGCCAAGTCCAGATCGTTTTGCACATAAAAACGTTCTTCCTCATCCCCAGCATGCGTAAGTCGCTCTTCAAGCGCACGCAGTCTACTCTCAGCTCTAGCGACGGACAACTTATGAGTGCCGTATTCGACGTAACACTGTTTCCACTTCGCAACGAGCGAATCCTCAGTTTCGACTTCGCTGTTGTCCGAGCGCCGTGCATCACCGGTTCTATCGTCAACGTCGTCATCATCATCCGCAGCATTGAACAAACTTTTCGGTCCGACCTTTGGTCCTGGATAAATCTTATTCAGCAAGTCTTGCTCCGCTTCGTCGATCTCCTCCTGTAGACTCTCCATCCTTTGCCTGTTTCGTTCCAGCTGTCGTTGTTGGCCTTCAGTTAGCTCCCCCTTGGCTTCGATACGGTCATTTTCTGTTTGTAGGTTCTGTAGTTTGTATCGCCTTGCTTTCAAGGCTTCCCATGCCTTGTAGTGCTGCGAGGGTATAGAATTCTCGTCCAAAATCTTGGGTTGCTCCGGTTCATCATCGATACCTTGGAGATGAAGAGGGCGGGTTGTTGTGGTTGTGGTTTGAGCTTCTTGTTGCTGCTGCATCGCCTTCATGGCTCCACGCTCGAATTCCGCTGGGCCTTCGACACAGAACAACCTAGTTGAGGCCCCAAACTGCAAGACGTCACCAGGAAACAACACAACACCCCTGGACCCCAATTTTGTCGATGCAGATTCCGCTTTTCCAATCGCCGCCGCGGGGAGGTGTTTCTTGTTTACGGTCGTCCCATGAGTGGATTCTAAATCACGCAACCACGGAATGCCCCTGGAATCAAAGGCAATGCGGGCGTGCCGACGAGAACAGCTCTCGTGGGCCAATTCCACATCCACCATGTCGGCGGCCCTGCCAAGTACAATGCAAGCATCCTTTAGAACATGCTGCGCAATCTCAGTTCCGTTCTTTATTTCAACTAAGGTCCACGTATGAGCTGGAGCTTGACACCAAGACGGCTTCTGATAGTCTGCCATAGTGGGTAACAGGTGACATCAACATGAGGTGATACCTAACTTTGAAATTTGCATTTGATGTGCAGCTTGATGTGTGGTGGTTTCTCCTTTCTTTTTGTCATGCTCGATACTCGCAGTACCTGGTACTGGCATCTTGCATACTAAACCGTACTTCTAACAGGTGCTACAGTATTTCACTTACAGTGCTACAGTACTTCGAACAGACAAATCAACAGTTCCCATGTACTGTAGTACCACATACTCGAGTAGTGCTACACGCTTTACTGGTACTGTACATTGTATATTTGTGCAAATCAACAGGGAGCAGTTCATCGATTTTCGCCCTTTCGGTCCGGTATTACGTACCAAGTACATGTACTGTACTGTGTACAATCATACTCCAGTACTACCGGTACTAGCCACTACAAGTAGCTACAGTACCGGTCGTATACCACTGCGAGTGTCAATAATAAGTGGATGGCGTATGCGTACATACAGTGTACAGATCTACAGATGTCATCTGATGGAAGATTCTTGATCGCGAAAGGCGCTTCACTCGTCAGAAACGTTTGACTCGACGTATTTTGCGCTCGTCTGTCAAGGTTTTCATTTGCACATCGTGTACCCTCGAGACCCGAGTGCTCGAGTACTCCAATAGTTGACAACCCAAAACGAAGTCGTCGTTGTAGCTGTAGCAGTTGTTGCAGGATACTACAAGTCGATCATGGTCCAATCAGGAACGTCCCTTCGCTGGATCGTACTGCTGACATGCTTGAATTTTGGTTTGGCGCGCTTCGCAATCAGCGGACCGGTGCTGACAATTACATTGAAAGATCCGGATGCCGAAGGCGGTGGCACTCCTACCAAATGGGCGGATCTGAGTGCACTCCGTCCCACGGCACAGTGGTCGGTGCAGAGCCGGGATCCTCCTCTTCCCCACTGGCTGCCGTTGCTCAAATCGATTCGAGCAAGTTTGGGGTACAGCCATGCCGAGGGCGGATTGCCGTCGACGGTCGACTCGGAATGGCGGTTTGCCAAAGACGGATATGGTGATTTAGATATCCAACCGTCGTATCACTTCAAACAAAAACGGACTACATGTATCATCCAGGCAACCAAAGGAAACACTGCCAGTATCATCGCGAAGGTAACGTTTGGAGGCAAGCGCATCTTGGAAGGGATCAAGGGAAATTTCATGCTGAATCTTCCCTCATCCATCAGCGTTAGTGCTCTCAAGGTTTCTCCATCGTTTGACTTCACTCGCAACACTCCAAGTTGCACGTTGGAAGGTATCACTGGGTCGGGTAGGACGAAGGCGATTCTCAATTTGCAGTACGAAGAACCCACTTTGAGCGTTGTCCATGCAATCGACGAACGGTAAGAATCACAAGTGGCGAAAGTGTAATACCCTTATCTCGTGTTTATTGCGCGTGCCGAAAAATCCGACACTCACTTATCTTCACACTTGGCAAAGAAATGTTATTTCACCGGAGATTTCCCTGCATACGGCCAAGATTGTGTACAATTGGAACATTCGATTGGAATCTGGATCCATCCGAACCAAAGTTGATCCTACCGAGGCAATTCATGTAACTTGGACGGACCGAAGCATGAATGGTCGCTGGGTCACCGACTGTTCATTGCCACTGAAGGGGACGTCTCTCAAGGCGTTGGCTGCGAAAGTGCGCGTCCGCCGACAGTTCACTTTCTAACCAACACGAGTTGGGCGTCTTTCTTACAACATGCTAAGTGTAACCAATTATATCGCTACCGATCTATCGAAATCGCAATTGGGATGGTCCTCCCTGAAAGTCGTGGTTGAAGTGTCAACCCTTCTTCCTTTAGGATAGTATCAGCGTCTCGAAGGACATCAGGTAGCTGTGTCCGTAGCAATGTCATCATGTCATCTGGTAGGGGACATTCAACGTCAATCCCATTGGGGGTGTACTCAGTAGGGGGTAAAGACAACTTAAGCAGATGCAGACATATTCGTTCGGCAGGGAGGCCGCGACCTTCCCTCCACTCCCGATTAATCTGAGAGTTCCCATGCGTTGAATCGCCCAATATGGGGTGACTGAGGCCATTTAAATGTCGTCGAACTTGATGCCATCGTCCTGTAACAGGTCGAGCCAGGACCAACGATGCTCGAGCTTTATCATTTTGTCCCGAGTCGTTATCCTGACCAGCGACAAATCGAAAGTACGTAGTTGCATTGTGAAGCTTTCCTTTCTCGTTCTTAATGGGCCGGTCAACAACAAACCATCCCTTGGTTTTCAAATCGTCACCCCTCAAGATTCCTTCGCCTCGCACCAGCGCCACGTACGTTTTCGAGGCCTGTGACATTGCGGCACTCAATACAGCCGTAGAATCGGCATCGTCCGTGTACGTGAGAAGCAAACACCCGCTTGCGCCTCGATCTAGCCGGTGTACCAGATTGACCTTGCGACCACCGACAGCTTCTCGGACGCGTTGCAACATGGGAACTTGATAAACCTGCGAACGCGAACCACACCAATCACTATGATGACACACGACCGAAGATGGTTTGTTGACGACCAAATGATGACGGCCTTCGTCGATCAGGGTAACCGAGTCATGGAAGACTACCGGTAGGACATCTGGATCTTCATCTCCGACATTGTTCGAAAGGTGGATTCGAGACACCGACCACCTTTGCTGGTACAATCCTCGCGACCGACTACTCTTGTATGCTTGATAGGATTTTGGTATGGTCCAGGCCCAGGATGGTGAGAGGATGAAGATCGTTATCCAACAGATGCGGATCCATGGACAAGTCTCAATAGTCATCATTTCGAGTTGAAGCCGGTGTAACACATAATGCTGTTGAGTGATGGGTGATGGTGTGATGGTTGATGGATGGCGGGATGAAGAATGAAGGATTGAAGGCTGCAAGTAGCAATCGCAATAGTATCAGTATGGAGCATGGACTGGGGGTTGGGTACCGGTAGTATTTGTTCGGGAGAATTTTTTCAAGAAGTTTTGCCCTCTCATCAAACTCAAACCTCATTATGGTTCAATTTCTGAAGGATTTTAGCCTCTAATCATATATACGACTATATCAGATATTATTTTAGTAATTACCGGTATTCTACTGTACGTATTATTCCATTAATTAGTGTGTATGCCCATTCACAGCACTCTGGTGGTCGGTACTACTGGTAGTACTTTGTACTACAGTATTCGGTGCCGCATGTGCAATGTACATGTAGTACCTGGTAGGAGCGTATGAATAATGTACCATACGACCATACACCATATTACACATTTTACATCAATCCGAACTCTGAACATCACAATCACTGTCCTCGCCTTTACTACAGATCCGAATTTCCTGGCACCCATTGTTGATACAGTAGCACCCATGCCGCAGATTTCATTGTGAGATTCTCCATTGATCGCGTATAATGACGACTCTGAAACGAGAAGATCAAGGAGAAGTTGAAGAGACGTGGCAGGCATATTACAGTGAACGCGCTCAACGCGAATACTACTTTCATCCCAAAACTAGGATTGTAACATGGATCTTGCCGGATGACGAGAATTATCATGTGCACAACGATTTGAATGAGCACGCAGAAAATGAAACTCACGATGCTCAGAGGAATGAAATCCCTAGAGGCTTCGTTGTTGTTGATACAAATCATCATAATGCTTTGAACAAACAGAAGATGATGTCGGGACAGACGTTGACTGTTGTAATGCTGGTCATTTCAGCTATTGTAACGGGTATTTCGTGGCGACTGCATGGGGCTGATAGTGGTACAACTGAACTGCGGGGACGAACTTGCTTCAATGATCCACTTCAGATACTGGACTCTCCAATGGTTGTGACGGCGATGCCGGAGGGTACGTCAAGTCACGACGGGCATGTAGTCGGATCAATCATGGTTAAACACGTGGATCATGCAGAGGGTCTGATACCGATCAATATATTGACGGATGATACGCCGCATGGTCATAAATCTTTGACTGTTGTCGACGAAGAACCCGTCGAAACGCTGCACAACAAGAATTCTATTGTCGCTACACAACCAAAAGAAGGGAACCACCGCGGAACTGAGACCTTCCATGGTATAAAAGGCTCAAAATTGGATCCATCGCGAAACCATGATACGACCGTAAAACCATTCCATGTGGAGAGCCACGCGCCATTCGATGCTATGGAGCGTGACGAAACAGCTATGAAATCGATACCCACCATCGCTATGGAGCCCGTCGACGCAGATGCATCGGACGTAGCTATCCTACATGTTCCACACCGGGTGTGTTATGTCCCTTTTGCGCATGTCTTTTCACGAATCTGCCGCCAGGAGGCTAGGAATCGACCTCTGTTCAACGTTGATTCGCTAGTAGAAGCCATAGTGATGCTGTAAGAAAGAGTTTGATTCGGTCTCACTTCTGCCACGAGATTTTGGTTGTGCTCTATCAAAATAGGTTCTTGAGACTTGTGATTGGGGACATCAATCCAGGATTACGGCAAAATGTTCAGTTGGCTCGCTATGTTTCAAAATACGACTCAGAGTATGAACTGGTTAGAATCGGAGGACGCGAGACGCGAGTCGTTAAGTCGTACGGACATGGACCGGCCTTCGACGGTGATCTTTGATCTGACTCGTGTTTCCTGTCACAGACTCCAGAAGGGGCATATTGATATTGGCAATTTTTGGCCAGTAGACTTGTACCATGTCTACTACTACGCATACCGACGGTATGCATAGGAGTCCGTATGTAGTATGTATGTATGCATACTAAGCGGGTGCTACATGTCGGCAGTATTCGTTCCACTATACCCTGGGAGAATGAAATCTGGCTGGATGGTGATTCTCAAAAACGAACACATCATTGAATACGAACTCCCATCAATAACTGATTCGAGATTCGTCCAAAACGGACCCGAACCAAAAAGAGATTAGAACCGTTAGTACACCATGGGTATTCCAAATGCAATCGCCACCGAGATGGTGCAGGTAGTAGCGCCTGCCGATTTGCCGGCGGGTAAGTGGGTAATGTGAGAAGCGAAGCAGGGTGATACGTGATCCTAGTAGAAATCGGCGCGCTTCGTCGTCAACATGTGAAGGCGAGATGTGATCAATGGTCGCAGTCCCACAGTGTCAACTCAACTCGCATAACTCTTGTTCCTCATTGCAGGTTTTGCATTCCAGGCCATCTACTGTGGAATGACGTTTCCTGTCACTGTTGTAAGTTATAGAAGTGCTTGTTCACAGATTTGTGATCAGTGTTGACAGTTGCCTTTATGCAATTCTTCACATTTTGAAACTAACGAGCCAGTGCTCATTCGCTCCTGGCTGCTGTTGCACTTTTGTAGCCTGATGGTGGAGTAAAAGAGGGTCAGGTTATGATGGTACCGTTCGTGCCTGTCGTTGTTGCGACGGAGTTGACTTCCCTTGCAGGCTCCAGCGGAGGAGGGTTCGAAGACACTACCCCGCATGGCCGTTGGAAGGACGGCCTTTTCGACTGTTGTAAATTTGGTGTCTTCCACCCCAGCGTCTTGTTAGCATGTTGCGTTCCTCAGATTCTCATGGCACAGATCTTGACTCGTCTCAAGATGAATCTATGGGGTGATCCTGCTCCTGAAAACGAATACAAGGTCACCTTTCAGCGCATGGTAATCTTGGTCATTTCGTACTGGATTATATCAAGCATTCTTGACCCTCCAGGTCCAGAGTTTGAAGCCCAAGAGGACGGTACCATGAGAGTGACACATCCACCTTGTTCGCTGTGGCAGCGATCTCTCTACAACGTGGTGACCACTCTGTTTTATCTCTACTCGCTCATTCTCCTCATCAAGCTTCGCTCTGCAGTTCGTCGGCACTATGAGATTCCAGAGAAGCACTGCGCCGGTATGGAAGACTGCTGCTGTGCGTTTTGGTGCGGATGCTGTAGCGTGGCTCAAATTGCTCGGCAGACTGCAAACTACGAGCAGAGGCGTGCAGAGTGTTGCTCACCAACGGGTTTACCATCCTTGTCCCCTGTCATAATTGTGTAGCTTTAACTCTTTTCTAGTTTTGTGACAGTAGTCTTTCTTCCTCTTGCTGCTGAAAGGCATCTACAAGAGCTGCATGAAACATACCCCCGTTGCTACCAAGTACACCTGATACGTGGTCTGACATTTTGGCTCCAAGCGAAAAATCAATCTCCTTGCCAGCCTGGTCCGTCATTTGCCCTCCAGCTTCAGTTAGCACCACATATCCTGCCGCGTGATCCCAAATCCACTCGACATATCCTGGCTTGGGAAGACGCGCGTAATACTCTGCTCCTGCTCGAGCCAAAACACCATACTTGGCTTGACTATCTATTCGTCGCGCGTTCACAATTTCACCGTCGTCCGTGAGGGCACCATCTCCAAGCAGGACTCGCGCCGTGCGGGCACATAGCCCTAGGGCGTCACTGAATCGCTCCACCCCAATGCAAAAGCGACCTTCCGATGGATCCTTGATTGATCCGTCGTTAGATGTCACGTGAAGCAGTTGAGATGGTGCACCTGGAATGTAAGGAAGTTGGTAGCATCCCCCACCTTTGCTCGCCACAAAAATACACCCTCGTGATCCTTGGTTGTTGTCGGATGTCTCGTCGTGTCTCCACGCATAGTCAAAGTCAACTGGACTTGCAGGCAGATTTGGACATCCCAGAACCCCGATAGATGGAACTCCGTCCTCCAAGAGAGCCAAGGCAACACAATATTGCCCTCCTTCTCTCTTTCCTCTCAGGAATCCTTTGGTCCCATCAATCGGATCAAGACACCAGACTCGAGGAGGTCGACCGACCTCATCCCACAATTCGTACTGCTTTCCTAACTGGATGCTATCCATGACGATTTCGACGCTTTCCATAGACGTGGCCGCTAGAACTTCCTTGGACAGCTCTTCATCATCTGCCAGCGGTTGACTGCTTTCTTCGGCAATGAATGAGTCGTTGGCAAAAGCTTCGTGCAAATGTCGCAGAACGACCGCTTGGGCCGCAAAATCCCCCACCGTTACGGGTGACAAATCGGTTTTCGAGACTGTAGTTGTGGTAATTTTTTGGGAGGAATCAGGTTGAAGTGCAAGCGTTATTGCGCATGCCTTTCGGACGGCTTCCAGTGCGACCAAAGCGTCTTGTCGACGAGGAAAGTCCTCGGGCAGTTCGTTGTACTCCGGTGTGGCTGAAAGTGACGTTGTTGAGAATAGTGCTGCGGATGATGAAAGTACTGGAATGCCGAACGCTGCACTGTTTCGTTGAAGAACTGCCAAGGAGGCTGCAAGACATCGCAGCCGTCGGTGACCGACCG
>JAKSYS010000512.1:0-45897 GCA_022925895.1 Fragilaria crotonensis | reverse complement strand
ACCCAGTATCGTATGCCATGCGCCTCACAATCTCACAATTCTACTACCGGTACTACTACTAGTAGCTACTAGTAGTAGTATTTGCAAAGCATTTTTTGAGTATCACCTCCGCTAATCCAGAGGTCCAGAGTCCAGGAAGGTCCGGCCGCACCGTCGGAATCGAGGAAAAAACGAGAACACGTGACACCTCATAGTAAGAGTCTCGCGTCCACGTTATGTCATTTTCAACTGATAAAAAGCAAGGCCGGCGCGTTTATCATGTGGATCCTAGTCAGTGAAATTCCACTTCACCTAAGTGAAATTCCACTTCCCCTAAGTGAAATTCCACTTCTCCAAAGTGAAATTCCACTTACCCGAAGTGGAATTCCACTTCACCGAAGTGGATTTTCACTTACCCGAAGTGGAATTCCACTTCCTCACAATGCGATGGACACAGTGACGCCTACACAATTCAGTATGAATTCATTTTGGGAACAGTGCATTTCACTTCGGGTAAGTGGAATTCCACTTCCCCTAAGTGGAATTCCACTCCCCCTAAGTGAAATTCCACTTCCCCGAAGTGAAATTCCACTTACCCGAAGTGGAATTCCACTTCACTGAAGTGGATTTCCACTTCGCATCAGAAAACCTTGCCGGCTCGTTTGCATTGACTGCAAAAGCTACAAATATCGCAGCACATGTATTTTGAAGTCGGCGTGCGCGGAAATGACTTCGTTACCGGAACTTAACGGCTAGAACGTGCTTTGGCCGGACCTTCCAGAGTACAAGTACATGTACTCGTTTACATCAGCGACAATAGGAGAGAGTATTTTAGGACAAGAGACACTGGTGGTCTGTGGTTATCCTGTTCCGATCGACCCAAATATGGCAGATGATCACCTGCTTGACTACGGGAAGCCGCACATGAAGTGTTGTCAGGGACTCCAGTATGACTGAAACTCTGGCACGGCTTTCCGAAATTCAAAAGCAATGGGAAACCTTAGTGTGGGGCTGTTGCAACTTACCAGGTGCATTAAGTCTGAATTGAAACAGATTCAGCGCATCTCTATTTTCTCGTCTCTCCCATTTCCATAATAGGCGTACGTCGTACGCGTACATATGAAGGCGACATCAGCTCCTGCAACAGCTCCATCACAACAGAAAGTAGACAGGAAGCCATCCATGGACCTCATCAGTCAACGTAAGATTGACCCCTCCATTCTAGATTGAACATTTGAATCCAAAGAATTCAATGGCATTCTTTGTCGTGACTTGCGCCACGAACTCTCGAGTAAGTTCCACTTCTCCACGAATCTTTCGCCCTGCATTGATGCATTCCACCACCTTGTCCAATACAAGAGGAAGAGCACTGGGGACATTCGGATAAATAGTGTTCTGCAACCGCTTGCGTTGCTTGGAATTGAGAGATGCCACATGATCCGATTGTTTTTCCATCCACAGATCACGACATCCTGAAAAGCCCATGTACGGCGCATCCGTTTCAATCATGAGTTTGTCCAGAGGAATAATGCCATCTACGAGACATTGACGAACTTCCATCCCATCCTTTCTAGCGATGAAGCCAGAGACAGAGAGCGAATAGCCTCGTGCGACATATTGAGCACATTCTTCTCTCGTACCGGTAAAGCAATGGATAATGACAGGCACTGGATGGCTCAGTATTTGTTCTGAAGTCGTCGACGACGTCGTCGTCATCGTGATGTCCTCCAAGATGCGCATCGTCTCGTGGAATGCCAGGCGTTCGTGGACAAAGAGTGGTAACCGGAATTCCTGTGCCCACTGAACTTGAGCTTCGAACCATGGAATTTGGTCCTCAAGGGGAGGAAAACCATCGCTGGCATCTAATCCGCACTCTCCGATCGCAGCAATGGAATTAGGCGAACGTTGAAGGAGTTCTTGGAATTCAGCATAGTGAAGTTCTGGCGAAGCCAGTTCCTTATCCTTCACGTGGTAGGGATGTACTCCGACCGTTGTTCGAATTTCGAGATTGCATTGTTTCCGTTTGTCTTCGTCGTTCAAAAATAGGATCGACCTTCGTGCTTCATCCAGAGTCGAGGATGGTGATAACATGGCTACAATGTTGGATTCAGCCACAGCATCCTCCGTCAAGATATCTCCAATGCCTGTCACATCGTTCTCGTTGCTAGAGCGAAGTGATTTCAAATCAGCATGGCAGAGGTTGCAATCGACGTCAATCAGGGCTGGGGTGGATGCTCGCAAAAACGATGACATCGGTCGTCGGCTCAATCGTTCAGTGAAACGAGCCACAAAGCGAAAGGATGTGGACGTACGGGATAATGTAGCGAAACTAGCAACTGCGATAATCCAAGGAGGACGATGAATGTTCACTCTCATCATCGAACCATCTCCTGCCAATTATTAATGATCGGGTTTGTTGTTGTCTGATGAACCAGCCTGGTAAAGTACAGTAAGTGCGTACGACACTGGATACCAGGTGCTTGGTCCTCTCAACGTCTGAAGCTGAACAGTGTGAACTGTGAACAGTATGCATACCTGGTACAATTCCCGTAGTATTCCGCGTTTGTACGATGGCCTTGGCGCCCAGTTCATCAAAAAGCAAGAAATGTGTGTGACAGAATGTGTCTCGATACAAAAACAATCCGAGATCAAACAAGTGTTACTCTACTCTCTAGAGTCTACTGGTAGAGTTCTCCCCTCATAGAACAAAATAGGAAGCTTAATCACGAAGAAGGACGTTTAGTGTAGATGAAAGTGTGGCACCTTCTATCGTTTGTTGCAGCTCGTCCTTCCCTTCACAGAGAAGAGCTGCCGCTAGCGGGCATATTCAGCGTGCGAGGAGGGCACAACGTCGAACCCCCGGAGGTTCACGTTCCGCCAATTTGGGCACCCGGCCCCAAGAGAGCCTTGATTTTGATGGATCGATTTGCCGAATATCATGGAATGTACCTGCAACACATGGCGCTAGAAGTGTATGGAGTTGCAGTGGTCCACGTCGTGAGCAGCTACATTCGAGGCTACTTTGTACAAGAACTAGGTGAACGACCACCGCCACCACTGCCGTCCTCTAATGACGAGATCAAGGATTGGATTGATGCGATTGGCGTCGATCGACTCGAAGCTGTCATTTGCGAATCGGATGCGGGGTTAGCAGAAGCGGAAGTCTTTGCGGCCCAACTCAAAGTGGTGAAACACAACGGTATCAATGAAGGACGACGAAATAAGTATGTTATGAACGAGGCTATGGAGCGAGCTGGCTTCAAAGTCGTGAAGCAACGGCTATGCAAGACTGTGCAAGAAGCTCAAGATTTCGCCGCGACACTGAATGTTTCTGATACAAAGGCGTCTCTTGATGGCGCCGAGGAGAGCGAGGAAGCCGAGACAATAGTTGGGCTGCTTGGAGAGGGTCGGAACGATGACCACGTCGAGAACCCTATCTGTATCGTCAAACCAATGCGAGGTGCCGCCTCGGACTCTGTTTTTCTATGTCACACCCTTAATGATGTGCAACAGGCGTTTGATGACATATATGATAGTTCAGTGTTGGGATCCATGACTGATCGACATGATGCAGTTCTTGTCCAAGAGTTCGCAATCGGCACAGAGTATGCGTTGGACATTATTTCCAAAAATGGAGAACACAAGGTTGCCGCTGTATGGCGATATGATAAACGACCGGCCAACGGTCGAGCCTTTGTCTATCATGCAACGGAACTTGTCGATACGCATACCCCAGACGCCGATGCTATTTGCGATTATGCCAAGGAGACACTTGATACGCTTGGTATAAAGTGGGGTATGACACATACCGAAATCATCATGACGAGAGATGGATGTCGCCTAGTAGAGGTCAACTGTCGACAGCATAACATGAACTTTGCCCCAATCACCATGGCATGTATAGGGTACAATGCGCTGGATATGCTGCTGGCAGCATATTTAGGAGACGGGTCGTGCGCCCCTGATAAGGACGGCATGTGCTTGGAATGGAGCTTGCTTCCAGATAAGCCTGTTCTTCGAGCGTTTGGCGCTATGGTACACTTTGTCAATCACGCGCGAGGGACTCTGGTCGGCGTCAACGAAGATGCACTGAGAGAAATCCAAGGGATGCAAAGTGTCTGGGACCTGCAAGTTTACAACCAATTTCTAGAACTCGGTCGTGATATTACGCCGACGCTTGACATTCGGTCAGATGCAGGTTGGGCACAACTCATCAATGATGACGAAGAGGCCTTTGTTCGTGACTACAATCGGATTGTCGAATTGATGCCGACGCTATTTTTTGTACGATAAGATCATTCATAAGAACTATCGTTTGGAACGCGTTGGCGACCCCCGATTCTGGGTGACTCGACTCAAATCCGATCTCAATTCTTCTATGCCTTCATTTGCGTTGTTGTATATTCTTTCCACATCCGTATTGAACGACGCCAAAAGCGACCTCTCCTTTTCTTCCTCGGCAAACTTGAGTAAAGTTTGCCCCACCAAGCCTTCTAGAGTGCCCCGAATAACGCCAATGGATCCTTCTAGCTCCTCTCGGATTTCCTCTGCCCTATCGGTTAAGTCACGTGATCGAGTCAAATCTCCAAATGTTTCTATTTCTGTTTCCAAACTCAGGACTCGTTGTTGAAGAAGTTCTTCTTCTTGAAGTGAGTCGTCAAGAGCGCGACACAAAATCTGTAGTTGTTCCTCCATCTCGACGATATCCCTGTTCATTGTTTCATACACTTGTTCATCCTGAAGTTGTTGCAACCAACACGAGGTAGGCCGCATGACGGCTGTGCGGTGAAATGGACTCTCTGTCAGGTTAGCGTAATTCCTTGGGGTCCGAGTTCCAGCGTCTTTCATATCGAGTGCTTGCGGGTACGTCCTTATCAGAATATTGAGCAGTTCCAGTGGATAACGATGTCGGACGGCCCTGCAAGGAAGTACGTCAGCATGTTGTGATACCAAAGCGATTTATCGACTCGATGCACTTACCAATGGAGTGGAGTTGCATCTCCATCGCCCGGCAGCTTGATGGCAGCTGGAAAGGCGTTTAAAACTGCCTCCATCACTGCTGGAGGAGGAAAGGAATCGTCTGGTGAACCCGCGGACAGGGCGTTTGTGGATAAGCTTTGGGTTGATGTGTAGGTTCCACTGCTATTATCTCGACTGCTCACACCCGCGCTGCTTCCTGACTCGGTTTGACTTGATCTGAAGGATCTATACTTGGAAACCTTGTGATCACGACCGCATTTGCACAGAAAATGAAGTGCATAGTCATTTCTAGGCAGGACACGAGCAGCTTCGTTGATGCCCTCTTGCATTTCGATGCGATTCATTACACCTTTCCAGTCTCTCTTTTGAATTAGCGTTACCAAGATGTTGATCGCTTCGTCATCTCTGGCTTCATCCTCCACTTGAATAGATATATACTTGATAGGAACATCTCTCTCCGTCGAAACGCTGTTTTTCCGAGCTGATGATGAGGACCGGCGACTTTTTGATGGACTCTCGTGTCGTGATAGTTTGGACTCCATCCCCGCAAAGAGGGGCGCAACCCGCCAACGCTTCCAACAAGGCAGCAGAGAAGGTGTGGATTGTCGTAAAACTTGTGGAGGATGAAGCGACAGATTTGTCTCCCATTTGGCGACTGCTAAATTTGATTAACTGGTGTGTTTGTACAGTATACGAGCATGTAGTAATGAATCTACGTCAGTCCTGCCGACTCCAGCGTACTCCGAGCATTTCAGTATTAAGTTTACGGGGATCAACGGGGGACTGGACAAAAGGAGTTTCCGTTGGCAGTACTTTAAGGATCGTGACGTCACAGCCTGTTGTATGCATACTTGATTCCCAAAAATCCAACGACAAAAACAAAGTCCAAAACGACATCGTCGATGCATATGATATAAGCATAACTCGAGTAGACCATCTTTTACACGACACACGACAGTACGGGAGGTTGAAAGGTGCAGTTTGCAGTCCCTGTTTGGCGAATAGATTGACATTCAGATCCACTTTTGGTTATCTCTATTCGGTGCCATTGCTCAGGTAGTAATTGGATGCTTTCAGCGCAGATAAGGGTGAAGAAAACGGATTGAAGGCGTCTGGAACCTTCGATTTTCCGTCTTGGGCCCTCCAATGAAGCCCAGAATGAAACGAACGAGACGGCGGTGGTCCAACATGGGGTTGACACTGATTGCGTTGGTATGTTTCTCAGAGTTGAACTCTGTAGCTGTTGAAGGTATTGGTTCAAATCTCTACAATAGGGGACAACTGTTTGACGTTGATTTTAATTTTGCGCCAAGTAGCAACTCGGGACCAAACGAAATCACCTATCCAACGACGACTCCGACGGACTCGCCGGCTCCTTCGCCAGCCCCGTCGAACACACCAACACCACTGCCGTCCCGCTCTTTAGCTCCCACAGAGGTCCTTACTGAGACACCGACGGAAACATTATCCCCAACGCCGATTCCATCATCGTCACCAACCATGAGCCCTCGACCCACGAAGAAACCCACTCAATTTCCGACCGAAATGATGATAACCGACTCGCCCACCTTACATCCAACCGAGGAGCCGACGACAGAATCGCCGTCAAAAGGGCCCACCCCAACTCCGACACCAGCGCCAACGTCGAGTCCGACACCAGTGCCAACACCGAGTCCGTCAACGCCAGCACCAACCTCCAAACGGCCTACGTCGCTGTCGACCGTATTTCCAACCGAAACTCCGTCAAATGGCCCAACCCGTCAAGCTACGAGTCGTCCTACTCGAAAGCCATCAATAGCACCCGTCAGTGCGCCTCTACCTAGTGCAGTGCCTTCTCAGACGTATCAACCATCGCCCCGAAACCTACAGACCGTGTTCCCTTCATCTCCGATACCTGTGGAAGACGTCCCGATTACGCCATTTGCAGTAAGTCTTGCCTTTACCGATCCGTTGAGCCAGTCAGAAGTTGAAGCCAGTGCAAGTGAGTTACAGACTGTTCTCTCCGACTACTTGTTGCGAGAACTCGCTGGCCAAGACCTTCCTGGTGGCATAGCATTTACGGACTTCAACTTGACTGTAAGTCCGTCCGGAAATTCCACTCGATCCATCGCTTCCCGACGTTGGGTAAGGAAACTTCAGGATGAGACTGTCTATCAAGTATACAATTACACCGTAGGGGGAACCGCCGACGTGAGCAATCCAGGGGGAGAAGGTGTCCAGAGCGGTGCCTTGACAAGATCAGTTGACTCGTCGATCAATAGCGCCTTTGGTGGATCAGAGAAACAGGCTGAGCTTTCCAGCTATGTACAGGATCACCCTGATTCAAATGTCCTAAGCAACGCTGTTCAAACAGGAGTTGTGACTCAGGCTCTACCACCCGAGAACGGCGGGACGAAGAAACCAACGATTGTGGCAATTGTCTTTGGATTTATTCTAGTGTTCCTCGCCGTGTTGAGTTTGTTGTTTTATGCAGTCACTTTCTGGAAGGGATATAAAAAGCGAGCAGCTCAGCGCAAACGCGAACGACAAGGAGTCCATGCTGTTAGCACGAAGGCTTCACAAATCAACGGCCAGACACCGCAACCAGCTCAAGCCCAAGCTGTTCCAGGCTTCCTGGCAAGCTCTAGTATTAGGCCGGTGAAAGAGGATTCGTCAGAGGAAGGTTCCTCTTACCAGGGGGTTGACAGCGATTCTGAGAAGGGATCGGACGCGTTTGCTCGAGAGTTAAAGCTTGCGGCATCATTGGACAAAAGGGCGTGGGAAGATTACCAAAGGAAACTCAAGTCGCTTGAGCATCAGGGGTTGGTTCTGGGGAATGAACCTGAAACGAGTCGGAGCATCGGTCGTGCCGCGGGGGCGTCATCCGGCAGGGCGTTGGATGGGGCTGGGATGTACGGCACAAGTTACGACCCCGATGATGAGTCTGACACAGATGAAGGTTTCGAGATCACAGATGCTGGTTCCACGTTGATTATAGGCCCTGTCGAAACTGAAAGCGATGACTACCGATCAGTGATCTCAGGTAATACTTTTCCCTATGGAGATGAGGACGCGAGGCGCATAGACCCGCCTGGTCCACGAAGCTCCTCAATCCAGCCGAAACGAGCCGTGGACGACCCTACTGGCTTCCGAGTGTCACAACTTGCAATTTCGACAATCGAAGAAGAGGGAATCGAGCATACGAAAGAAGACTTTGCACAAAGCCCTGTCGAGGATCGCAGCGACGACAGCTACGATCCCGCGTTTTACTTGATGAATACACTCACGAGGAACACCACTTTAGTGTCAGCACAAGCAAGAGATGCCCCCAGTGAGGTTCCTAGAGCCTCGCCAACACAATCCCTGACGTCTTCGTTTCAATCATCTCAGGCTGTCCAGATGTCTCAAACTTCCCTGGAAAAGAATTCTCGAGGATCTCTAAGTGCTGAACCTATGTCCCCAAAAGTGGTAAAGCGGCTATCGATGGAAGACGAGGACTCAGAATTGCAAGATCCGAGTAAAGACTCTAATTCATTCCAGTCCCTTATGACGATCGACATCGTCAAAGAAGTTCAGAAGCTAGCCTCGTTCGTTAAAAATTATGAGCTAAAACGAGAAAAGGACAAGCTGAAAGAAGGGGAACACAGCGCTTGGTCTGAACGTTCTGGTCGTGACCCTCGCTCTCTTCGCATAAGCTATGACGCGGTGAATACGAACGCTGTATCCGCGGACCGAGACATCGGTTCCAGGACCCTAAGCACCGCTTACGACGACGATTCGCTCTCCGAATCGTCGCAAAGTGATTGGTCGTCAGACGGTGACTATGGACCAAAAGGACGTCAACGTTTTCAGAAGAGATCTTTTGCGCCACGATCTGGTCCGGCAGTCGACGATGAAAATGATGAAAGTTCTACTGAGAGTGAGAATGACCTGCAGACATCTGCCCAAGGATCTGATGATTCCAGGCTTGGTATTCACCCATTTAACGTTCAGCAAATAATGGCTGCCCAACCTGACGTTGAGGCATCCAGACGAAGAATTGCGGCGCGCCTGGCGTCGCAGCCAGTTGACAGGACCCCAATTCCCAAGCCTGTTTCAAAGCCTCCAGTCACTGGAAACGCATACACGTCGACACTCTTGTCGCCAATCCCTGCCACGCCAGACTCGCATGTCGACTACGACGAGGAAAGTCCTCCCCAGAGGCGTGCACCTCTCGATGATATATCGCGTAATCCAATTCGGACGCCTGACACGCGGAAGGATGTTCGAAGGTCGCCTAAAATGTCCTCGCCGACCGCTCCGGAGAATTATCAAACTGGATCGAGCGAGAAAAACCATGGAAGATCCCCTCTTCCGAAGTCTGGATCAAGCGCCTCAGATCGCAAGGCATCGGTAGTACCCCCTGAGAATGCCAATGACCTAATCGAGGAGAATCGACGACGCAGTCGTGGTGCAAACATTCCAAGTCAAGCGCTCCCGCCGAAGGCTCCATCATCCTGGGAGAAGAAGATGGGATTGAACTCACTTCGAAAACATGGTGCAATAGTTGACGAAGACGCTGAGATCATGTCTGCGATGGCTCCTTCTGATGAAGAGAGAACAAGGGATGGATCGCATCAACAGGTTGCCGCTTCTTCTGGAACTAAAGGAACCGCGCGCAGAAGCGGAAACAAAGGTTTCAACAACATCATTTCCATGTTCGAGAGCAAACCGAAGGAAGCAATCTTTCCGCCAAACGAAAACTGGCAGTACAATTTTTAACTGCATGAGTTCTTCTCCAGCACTGTACTCCAATTACGTTTTATTTTCGAGCCGCGCCCATTAGGTCGCGGAGTCCCATTGTTGGCACCTATGTGTGGCGTGGACAGCGATTATCAATATGACGCTGATTTGTTGGTAGTGTTTCGGATGTGGGTGGGTAGGGTGATGTCGACTGATACAGCAACTGGTCCCTAACCTCAAATGGTTAAATCATTGCACCTTTTACATTAACACTGAGCCAATGGTGGCTTGCTTCAATGTCTTTAAGTTCATTTGCCGCATGACATGTAGTATTGAATAATTGCCTGGTACTTCAACATGATGTCAGATTTTTGAACAACCATTTCTGAGATGCAATACCTTAAGTGGTTAAATCATTGCACCTTTTACATTAACACTGAGCTAATGGTGGCTTGCTTCAATGTCTATAAATTCATTTGCCGCATGACATGTAGTATTGAATAATTGCCTGGTACTTCAACATGATGTCAGATTTTTGAACAACCATTTCTGAGATGCAATACCTTAAGTGGTTAAATCATTGCACCTTTTACATTAACACTGAGCTAATGGTGGCTTGCTTCAATGTCTATAAATTCATTTGCCGCATGACATGTAGTATTGAATAATTGCCTGGTACTTCAACATGATGTCAGATTTTTGAACAAGCAACCATTTCTGAATTGCATGATTGCATCACATATTGCCAGTCAATTAGAGACTTTGCTCACAGATTGCAAAGCTGGCTGCACTTTGACTCTCCAATACATGTTATGTAAAATCATTATTGC
Source organism: Fragilaria crotonensis (assembly GCA_022925895.1). Taxonomy (NCBI): domain Eukaryota; phylum Bacillariophyta; class Fragilariophyceae; order Fragilariales; family Fragilariaceae; genus Fragilaria; species Fragilaria crotonensis. Next base: position 35,407 of record JAKSYS010000512.1, on the reverse strand, counting down.
CATTGTCAATGTTTGCTGAAACTGCTGGCTCAAAAGAAGCACTATCTCCAGCAGCAAATGTATTCCGCGAATCACAACTTTTCCAGAAAGACGACAAAGCCAGCTTGCTTATGGAGCACCATTTTGTTACATTGCATAGTCTTCATCTGTGAATTTGTTTTGCACCTTGCTGATGCCACCATGACAATTGGAAGAAGCAACAAATAGTACAAGTGCTTGCACATTGTATCATGGGGGTCTTTGATTTGAGAATACTAGAAGCAGCAGCCTAATTAAAATGCTATTCAGTATCTTGTTGCTTGGTTGTTATAATTTGTCAAGAGTTGCTGTTTGAATTGCCCATGAGCATCGTCACTGAGAAAGGTGATGACTTTGAAGCACCAGCCACTCCTTATGGTTATGACAAGAATTGCTGAGATCACATCTGCAGCCCTGGAAACAATGCTGTCCTCCCAATTCATGTCAAGAAGACTTGGATGCTCTGTTTGATAAAATGGATCCTTTACCATCTAGTGTGACGCTTTTTGGGAATCTGACATGGAACACTCCAGAATTGTTTGTGGCATCACATCTAGCCATGCTTGAGGGTCATCAAAGAGTTGTTTGCCTAAAATCAGTGCTGCATTGAACTTTGTCATAGCATTAAATGTACACTTTTATTGATGAGACCAGGCATAGTCAATAGCACAGCCCATGCCCCTACTGGCAACCATTTTCTCCACATTTGCTGTTAAAAACTACCGGAAGCTATCATCTCAAGTCGCACAAAGGCACTCGTATTAATCGCATTTTTTTGGTCGGGAGCTGAGTCCCTGAGGCCTCACTCATGTTGCACAATCCTCAATGCATCCAAGAAGAGTATGCCATGGGGCAGCTTCGGTGATACAAACGTGTGAACTTCGAACTTCATCGACGTTCATTACCCCAGGACCCGTGAGGCTAGTACTGCAACAATGATGTTAATGCGTTAATTTTTCTCGCATCGAAGGAGATTTGTACCCACCAAATGTACATCGAGGGGTGCCGGAATCCCACCAAATCTTCATCAAAAATGTCAGATGGATAAAGGGAATCCGTGAAAAAATAATGTCGCGCTGGCGAATGAAAAGACGGAAAGTGAACATTTAAACTCGTCTTCTGATTATTAGAGTTATACATGCATAGCTAGCTTTCAGCGAGTGGAATTCAAATGACCTGACGTTTCAATGAAATGCCAGGATTTTTCTGCCAAAGGATAAGAAATCGGCGTTCATTTTTGAGTCGAGTGGTTCGAAAATGTACATAATTTTGGGAGTGCTGGGTTCAGGAATGTGAGGGTACAAATCTCCGAGAAATACGGTAGCTACCGGTAGTAGAGGAGCCTACGACTGTCGTATTCCGGGTATGTACAATGCATGCTCATTACCGAGGCCTAGCATCTGCCTATCTGGAATATTGCCTTTCAGTAGAAACGTCATTTATCGAATCTTTCGTAACAGTACGACAGTATGTCTTACGGTTCGTCGCTGCACCGTCTCACTCGAGACGAGCTCGTCGAACGTTTATGAGGCAGACTTCACCATTGCTTTCAGTCACATTCGTCGTCCATCCTCGATCCAAGACTCTCAACCACGCAGCAATACAAGATGGGTGTTGAAAAGGAGATCATCAAGCCTGGCGATGGCATCAATTTCCCTAAGCGAGGCGACCAGCTAACGATGCACTATACAGGAACGCTAGCAAATGGGGGGAAACAGTTTGATAGCAGTGTCGCTCGCGGCAAGCCATTTCAGTTCGTCATTGGCATTGGGCAAGTTATCACGGGTTGGGATGAAGGAGTCATTAAAATGTCACTCGGTGAAAAGGCAATTCTAAGGATCACGAGCGACTATGGCTACGGAGCTGAAGGGGCACCTGGAGCAATTCCGCCCAACGCCGACTTGAACTTCGAGGTCGAACTCTTGGCAATTGGAGCCCTCAAAGCTCCCGGCTCTTCCAGTGATGGGACGTGCTGCCTCCTTTGAGCATGTACTGAGACACATGATGTAAATACAAGGCGTCGGGATTAGACATTGTTTGAAATCAACACAATAAGGAAAACCGCCTTCCGCCGTGTCTTCGCAATGAGAAAGCTGCCTGGGAAATAGATCTACTACGTTACATTTTTGAACGCTAGTAGTAGGAATATATGCCAGTGGGAATATCATGAACTCGGAGAGTGTCATAATAAGAAAACACTAGACTCGGAGGACTATTACACTAACCTGATGGGTCTCAATCGGAGCTGAACAGCTTAAAGTAGTGAGACTGGAGTGATATGGCTATCGCACGTGAAGAAAGGCAGGAAGTTCAGCTTGGCAGCAACTTCAGGCGTGACACATAGTCCCAAGACTGGTTCGGCACACCAGATGCATGTTCCATTCGTGGCCCCAGTGCACGATGCAGAATCCACTCCAGTCATAAGGCAACCCCAGAGATCGGAATCAACTTTTTCATCCTTGCCCTGAAAGTCGCAGGCCCACTTTGATCCAGAAGGAGATTTTTCCTTTGGGACACAAATGTCGAAAAGCTCTAAGTAGGAGCAGGTGACACACTCATTTTGACTCCCTTCGTCGCCAGCTTGAGATCTCAGGCCAGCTTGGAGGGAGGGACGTGCGAGAATGGAAGCGAGAAGGAAAGTTGTGGTCTTCATCGTTTTCAGACCATGATTAATGATAGAACAATTGCTGTTGTGCCGGCCAGGAATTCGAATTCGCGATGTGATTTTGTCCGTGAGATCTGACATCTTTCTCAATTCGGACACTAGCACAGACAGCACAGTACACATTAGTGTCTGGTACTGGTACTGGTACTGGTACCGGTACTGTTCCAAGGTTTTGTTGATGATGTCGATGCGTCGATCATCATAAATGTTGGTATTTACAATTGACATTGGCAGTTCTGATCGTTCAATTATAGCATCCTCCTCGATGGACCCTGACGGATACACCTCCTATAGATCTTCTTCCACTGTTCTTGGGGAGGGAGTCTTTCAATTTTTGCGAGGAAGTGTCTACGGTGCAGTTTGGAGTGTGATCACGCCGTTTCCAGCTCCAGGAAGCCCAGCAGCACTGGCAGGTATGTTACGACGAATGTCGACTGCTTGATTTAAACATTGAAATAAACCTCAAATATGACGACTTCTCAACTATTTTCACACAGAGATATCCACCGGTGTCTTTCGTCCGGCGCCTCCTTTCTCATCGATAAAAGCTCTGCCCACTAATGCGATCATGTTTGGAACTGTCCTAGCTGTCCAAAGCATTTCTTGCAAGTCACTGGAACTCGTACGGCGCCGCGAAGATGGTTGGAATCAACTTTTTGGATTTGCTGTGGCCTATCGTTATTACACGTATTTCTTAGGGTCTTCAGAAAAAAGATTGATTCGGCACAATCGAATTGTTGGAGGAGGTCTTGTTGCGGCTATCATTTATGCCAATTTCCTTGTCTGAAGGTGCACCTAGACATCGCAGACAAGATGTTGTCATCGACGACTTTCTGTTTAGATGGTTAAATCGTTAAGCTCGGAGCCATTGCAAGGGATCGAGTTCCATCATGTCGCCTATTGATTTGTCGAGATTATAGAACTGGGTGTGATGCACGAATTCAGAGAGTCACAACAAAGGAGTGAGTATGCCTGGGGCACTACGCAGCTGGGTTTCGTGAGCTCCGTTCGATTGGCTTAGTATAAGACGCAGAGCCCACCCGTCAACTGTCCGCTGATGCATACATGGAAGTAGGAACCATTAAGTCATTATGCTTGATATACGTCATGCTACATGCAGTCCCACTCTAAACGATATACGTCATGCTACATGCAGTCCCACTCTAAACTTCTCTGTTTAAGGTAGGCATATGCATCTGCCATCTGCCTCCACCAAAAGTGCTGCGTTTGGCATCACATGTGAATGATTCGCGCATTATCATTATCACGCTCTCATTTCTTAATCAATTTCAGCTGAGACTCTCCGGCGCCATCTAGATTGACACGGCATCCATCACCTGGTTGAGGTCAACAATCCTCTCTCCTTAGCCCATGGGTGATCACCTCTCACCATTTATGCCACAGCAACGTCGACATATAGATGATGCGTACGATGTACGCTCAATCATATACTATATGAAAGATCAACCCTCATTTTGATCATTGTCGACCCTCAGCATTCTATCACGTTACGTACTTCATAACGACATCCATTCATGCATCATGGTAGTACTGTCATCTATCATTGTACTTCTAAAACTGAGTGCTTCCAATGCCCTGTGAATACAGGTGTTTCATTCCGTCAACTCCTCATTGGTGTGTTATCATGGCAAAGGGACAACACGGCGCCTTGGTTTGAAGAGCTAAACTCATGCGGGATTGGTGTCGCTCAGTCCAGACGACATGAAACTTCCCCAAGATATCAGAAAAGTATCGCTCCATTCGGGTCCTGCCCCCCTCCCAAAACGCTGCCCAGGTTACGCAGCGGAATGCCCATAAATACGCCCGCACTCCGCAATAAATGAAAATCCGGGTAACGAAGCGTGGGTGATGAGGTAGTTCAAGAGCATTGGCAAGTGGGTCTCCGATGAACGATCGACACAATAAGGAGCGGAAGTGAAACCAGAAGTACATGCTGGCGGCCTGCTTTGCGATTTCTTCTTTCGACGCAAGGTCGCCGTCTTTCTTTCGAATGGGACGTCCAATTTTGAGTAAATGATGTGATACTATCACTGACGATTGGTCCGGTATGAGTAGGTGCAAAACCATGCTTTGAAGCAAAGCCGTAGCATGATCAACGGAGTCAGGATTCGATTCAATCCATCCTGGTCCGCACGGATCCAGAGGCCGCAGCCCATTAGGAAGTTCGGGATCATGTATTGTTGGAACGCCCATTAACCATCCTATGTAGCGCCAAAGTGCTAGGTAGTCTTCTTGTTCGCGGCGCGGCAAGTCCACTCCACCTAGAAATTCAATGCCTTTCAAAGTATTGATCGAAAACGCAAGAAGAGTCGCCGCCATATCCTCCTGGTTTATGGGAATACCAACTTCTGAAGTTTTCCAAGCTCGCGCTCCTGTACGCCGCAGCAATGATCGCCTGACCTTGGCATGCAAAATTCGTACGTAAAGACAGATTTTCCAACCTTCCCCACCAGGAACGAGGTTGTCAAGGCCGGTCGAGCAGGCTCCCAGGAGAGCTCCAGTGTCAACGAGTCTGAAAGCAACTTGTTCTGGCGTTGACGGAGGAGCAAGATAGGCCGTCGATTGAATAACGGCAGAAATTTTTGGTATACTAAATCCTGCCACCAACGATCGATAGTACAGGGAAATCGTCGCAGCAGGCATGTACCGCAGAAAAACTTGCTGACCTCGTTGCAGCTGTTCCACATCAACCCATGATGGCAGAGTCGTGTGGCTATTCAGAAGCTCATCGATGCGTTCTTGTATGTGCGATGGATACTTATCCCTCTCCAGCAAATCGTCACCAGGCTTGAGTGGCCAACCTTCGATATCCATGAACTCCATCAGTTCATCCAGTGGAGGGTCCCCAACCATGCGATAGGGTTCAAGTTCTTCCGATGGCAAGAATCGACCTCCCTCTTTGATAGAGCAGAAGGCTACATCCTGACCGTAGCGGTTAATGATTTGGCTGGTTCTCGTGACGTTTGATGGATCGACAGTCAACGAATGGAGATTCAAGGAGTCGAAGGTCAAAAGCGACCTCAGGGAATATCGCGGCTTGTCCCTTTGACGCGCTTGACTCATGCCAGTGTGGTTATGTTAAAGGTTTATTTGCACAGGGAATGAGCTGACGAGAAACGAAGACAAGGATTGTGAAGCAATACACAGCCTCGTGACTAGAACTCCTCTCGTTAGTCAGATAACGGATCAAGCCCGAATAGCCTGATAGTGTAGAACCTGGGAGATCAAATCCCTTGCTAATCGGATAATCTAAATAATCATGAGATTATTGTTGTTCGCCTTTCCGGTACGTGGTCCCGTCGACTCATCAGCTGCATTCAAGCAAGGCAAGAGAGTCCGCAAGAATTGACTAACAGCAGTGGATTCTGGACAAGGCATCTACACATCCTTGTTACAAAAGTCTGAGGTGGTCTGACAGAAGAAAAGGAATACAAATAAATGATACCGGTAGTTCTACCAGCTACAGTATACTCCACTACGACGTACGAGAAGCGCGGCCCGGACTCTCAGCACGGAGGCATAAGACGCATTTACATTGCCTGGTGCTGGTACCGTCGAATGTCCACTGAGCATTCATTCTGCAGGTTGCATACAAACTCGCCTCAAATAGGAGTTTCAAATCTCAGTAGATACAACTTCTTCATAGCTAGCAGAGAACCATTTTTCATTTTTTTCACATAATTCTGGTTGGGGTTGGCTTTCGTTGCAAACATGAACATACGAACGCACACAATGCCAGTGAGAGGGGATATATATATTTGATCTTAACCGAACAACTTGTGTTGTCACCCACACCACGCATCAGCATCATGCAAATGAGGCACAGAGTTAAAAAAATAACAAATAGTGTGGTCAGTGAGTGTGCCCTTTTAAGCCTGTCGGCTCTAGTCGTCACGTTGCTGACTGCTGTTTTGTACCATCGATTCTTGGCTAGGCGACCTAGGGATCGGATGGGTGCCCGTGCCAGTTCCTTGGACAAGTCCTTGATGCGCAAGGCTTTCACCAGGGGTTGTCGTTGTATGCTTCCGCTTCGCTTGCTCCAGAATTTGTCGCTGCATTTCCCATTCACGCTGCATCTTCTCCAGCCGTTGGCTTTGCTCGATTTCTTCCTGTTGGAGACGCTTTTCAAACTCGATCCTCTCTTTCTCATGCTTCTGCAGTGTTTTCTTGTGAAGTTCTTCCTTCTCTAGCTTCGATCGTTGAAGGTTGTCCATCCGACTGTCGAAGACTTTCTGAGCTCTAATGACGTTCTTCTGGAAATCTTCGTCAAGCCTTCTAAGCTCTTCACTCACACTATCTTCTTCATCGTCCTCACTCACATTCGTAACTGCTCCAATTGATGACCCCAGTGCCCGAATGGCGCTACTCTCAGTAACATGGCTAGGCTGATCCTGAGAGGTCAGTTCGGATGCGGTTTGATCAGGAGAAGCAGCAACCTTCCTTGGTATTAGGTGCGCCACTGGAGATGCGTTTGTGGAAGACGGGTTCGAGAGTTGATAAGTCCCTGGCAGTTGTTCCAAGGCATTCACCTGGGATAAATGATGAGGCAAGGGGAGCGAAGGAGAAACAATAGGAACAGCCGAGGGGCGGACATTTGGGATAGGGACAGGCGTGGGCACGACTGCGCCAGGTTGACCAGGTGTGCCTGCTGCTTGCATAGTCTGCAAACCTTGGACCGTGTTCTGAAGTGGGTAGCCTTGAGAAAGGGCTAGGGGCTCTGGAAGCACAACAAGAGGTACCGACGCGGGCGGGTTCCCCTTCACAACTTGTTGTTGGCGCCTGTAATGACCTTGCTTGATACGGGCTTGCCGCGCCAATGCACTGATAGTCCCGCCGATCTCCAAGACGGCATCTTGTGGGATACCAAGGTCAGCGACCATTTCCTTCGCAACCTCTACTGGGTCGTCTTCCACCAAGTGAAAGGGGAATTGAACGTTCTGAGTCTGACCTTGCACATGCAGAGTAATGATCAGCTTCAAAAGTTCATCCTGGTAGTGCGGCATCGCGGCCGCTTGGTCCTCAATCACGTTCGCGGCAAATATTAATTGCTGCCCTGGTGGAGATTGATTGGATTGATCATCTGAAAGAGGTCCAAGAATGTTTTGGGCTGAAGGAGGCAACACATTGTCAAGACAAGGCTGCAGCTGTGCTGGTGCAGCAGGTGCTGCACTGTCGGTATCGTTCATCTCCGGCTGCAATGGACTTCCATGGTTTGTCGTAACGTGATTCTCCTCCTTTAACTCTTTGTTGCGACCCATCAATACTTTCACTTTTCGTATGTTTGATTCGCTGTCTGGCATCTCCTCAAATTTATCAGAATCGTCCACTTCATGTGACTCGCCCTTTCGTCTACTCGTAGGCAAGGGAACCTGCTCTTCAACAGTGCGATCATCAGCGGATGACGCTGTGCCCTGGCTTTTCGTCGTCCCAGGATCCTCCGCGATAGTCCGTCGTTGCAGCGGGACATCAACAATGACCTCCGAATCATCGTCCGCACTCTTTGCCAGGAATTGATGTGTAAGGAGCTCCGTTACACTTGGTCGGTCATACTTTCCGGTAACAGGGTCCTTCACACCGAGGCACAGAACTATGAAATCACGAGCCATCTTGCTTTTCAGTCTGTTGAGACTATCAGGCTTCTCACCACTCATAACTTTTTTATAAATCTGGGCCGGGTTACTGCATTCCCTGTAAGGAATCTCCTTTGTCAAGATCTCCAATAAACACATTCCAAATGCGTAAACGTCGACCTTTTCATCGTAAGCAGATTCTTCGTACAAGTCAGGCGCCATAAACTCAGGTGTTCCAAGCACACTGAGAACTTTTCCATTTCGATGCACGGTACTCAACCCCAGATCTCCAATACGTAAGTCTCCGCTTGTTCCGTTGATAAAAATATTTTCACATTTCAGATCGCGATGAATGACGGGCGGGTCCTGAGAATGAAGATACTCCAAGCCTTTCAGAATCTGGATGGCCCATCTTTTCGCAATTTTCCATCGAATAACTTGCACCTTTTCAATGAAACTTGTTAGAGTTCCAGATGACAGGATCTCTGTGACAAAATTAACTTCCTGCCGTTCTCGATTAACCCAAGATCCGTGGAAGCTGATGATGTTCGGATGATGCAATCGTTCAAGCAGCCGCACTTCGTTCACAATGCGATTTCTCTCCGGCTTGGGAACACCTGTCAATTGAACTACATTCCAAGCCACCTCAATTCCCTCCGTTGTGTCATAAGCTCGATATACATCTTTTGATGCTCCACTGCCTAGTTTTTCCATGAACCGAACATATCTGCCTTCTGGTGACCTTTCAACTATCGCGTTTTGACCACGTGGACTGTTGATAAACTCTTCAAACCCTTCGCTTGCCACAGGCCCTTCCACTTTGACGGCCACTGGAGTTGGCGTTTGAATCGGCTGAGACGCGCTGTCGGTATTTTCCTCATTCGTTACGTCTTTCGACAACTTGAGGTCAGGAACGGCATGTAAGTCTTCCATTTTCCTCTCCTCTTCGGTTGGCGCATCTGCCACGTCTATATCCGAGGGAATTGTAGCATTTGCAGCTCGTTGTAATGGATTTCTCTTCTGCTCTGAAGAGGCTTCTGCGTCGGGAGACTTCGACAAAGTTGGCATTCGAATGTTGAGTTCGCTGGCCTCTCCTGAGGTGAAGTCGGCGTGCCCTCGTAGACTCGGTACTAGCCAGAACGTCATGTCTGTCCGTCGGCGTACCAGAGAAACCTGAACCTTGCAACGCGCCATTGCGGGTCAGTTCTGGCCCAATGGCATCTTGTTCTGTTTCCATTGACTCTCTGCTTACACTTGCCCGTATGAGTTGTGTGGAGCGACGGTCGTTGTAGCTAAGAAAAGCAAGCAAAATTGAAAAAACCCCACGGGGGAAGGGGGAACTCGTTAAACAATCGTTCCCGGTGGTTTTCCTTCCAGGTAACTGTGCCAGCGGACGAATCGAGGTGATATCAATTGAATGACGCTATCGACGAGTGGAAATGATGGGAAAATGGTCAATGAACCGACGGAAAGGTCGTCAATAGACTTTCCGGAATTGCCTGCCAGCATCGCTTAAGACCTTGCATGATGCTGCATGGCCTGTCCGGCGATTCCGAGGCGGGTGCCTACTGGGTTTGTACATGTTATTTGTACACGTGACGTTCGCCCCCTCTCCTTTCTATGATCTACATTCGACATGTATGACGGCTATGTAAAACATACTCGTATGCGTCCGTTGTACGAGCGTCTCATGAAATCCGAGGGTAGAGCTGTACAAAATGCGTATGTACTTCCGGTCTACCAGTAGTAATCGGAACTCGGAGTACTGTACCAGGAACTAAGAGTATTCTGTACTAGACTTTACTACTAATAAGCGTAGAGCACATGCATGCTAGCTAGCAGTACAACTGAAACTCTCCTTGGACAACTTAACGAGTATTTCCTGTCATACTCCTACTGTCATGTACTCTGGTGGCTACTGTAGTGGCTAGTGCACTCTGACCATATATATACTATATGGTACTTGTAATACACTATTAATGTATTCATCATTACAGGAGTCATCAAGAGTGACACTGCCATAGTAGAGCTCTCCCATACAAATGGTGCTGCAAGTAATGCTCTAGCTACATACTACTTCTAATATCTACTGGGTATCATACAAGTAGACTCTCAAGGTCATATTTGTATCAATTATGACTTCTGTACTCTTGTCCCTTTGTCCAATAGAGTCATCCTGGAGTTCTAACCAGGAACATCATATGGATCCCATTGATTGCCACCACACACATTTCATCATTGTGACATCATAGGAATCTTGCCAATCAGAAACTATTCTTTCACATGGAGTTGCAGATGTATTGTTAAAACCAGCATTGCTGTATGCCAGCCAACCACTCTATACTTTTACATAGCTTGTTTGTACAATACCTTCACAGTTGCCTGTCATTGATGTCATTTGCATACTCCCTGATGTGACAAACATTCATGTTGTCTGCAACACTTGCTCATTGTATTACTTGTTACTGCATTTGCGCATCCATTCTTAGGACCCAGCAAGCATTCTCCTTGCATTGATTTCATTCATAGTCTTGTCCTCTTCCATACAGTGGAAGAGGCAAACAGTAGTATCATAAGGAGGGTGCTTCTTGAGATCAGAAGAAGTTCTGATGAACTTACACCAGTACGACAAGTAGTTCAGAAAGCATTGGTTGCACAAGTTTTTATCAGCAATTTGAGGCAGAGACCCAGCAGTGCTACAAATTCCAGCCAATGAAGAACTCTGCATTGAGTTGCAATTGTGTTAGCGAGGTATTTGAGGAGATTTTCCAGATTTCCAGATGCCAGGATGATTATTCCTTCATTGCCATACAGTAGAAAAGTTGTGGTCACGCCACTGGTTTTGCTGTTGATGCAGAAGAATTCCCCCATGAGGATCAAGAGGAACAAGCAGGCAATGAGCACGAGAATATTGATTGTGAGCAATTTGACAAGAGGATCGACGCAGTGCTACAACTTCCAGACAAGAAATCAATGCCGCAATCATATCATCAATGAAATACAGCAAAAAAAGTGGTTTTGACCTTTTTGGGGCTCTCCTGTCATGTGCAAATACCCTTTAATTTGCTATGCTTGTACAAAGCAACCTGTACTAAGAAATCCTTTTTGCTTTTGAAAATACCCTTGCATTTTGGAAAGTTTGAACAAAAGAAAACCTGGCGTGCTAAGTGCAGCTTTGCATTTGGTGCAGTTTGTCATTGCTTTTGCAAAAAAACATGTGAAAACGGGAGCAGACAGTGGCGGACTTGCTAAAAGTACTTGCACCAAGTAATTGTGCCGCTGATGAGACAGGACGATTACTACTGTACTGGAGTACTCCTAGTACATTAATTGGAAATCGGAAGTCACAGGGCACGATTGTAATCGCCAAAGGTCTTAGTACAGTGCTTTCTTCGCGATTGTATCAACTTTCTCAAACTCGGTCGATGTTTTCGGTCCTGCATAACTAGTTGGTCGGGTGTACCCTGCCTTGCCATATTTTCCAGCCAAGACTACCGCTCCGGTGGAAGTAGCTGAGCCATGCAGCATTTCATCTGGCGTGGAATGGCAACCATACGGATCCTTGTTACGAATTTTCTTTCCCTTCTTTCCCCATTTCTGCATCGTCTTGTGGCTCTTGCCTCTCTTTCCACCGTTGGCTTTGTCCGATTCCGCACCGAAACCCTCCACCAAGTCAAGGAGGTCAAAATCATCCTCAAGGTTATCGAGAATGCTTTGCTCTGATTCCATAACCTCGTGACCCTCGTGATGCATGCTTTGTTTCGCAAGAGTCTTTTCCATCACACTTCCGAGCTTCTCCTGAAGCTTTCGAGTTTTCGAGAGTGCCGTCGCTATGGTTTCACGCTGGAACTCTTTCAAGTTTGCATTAGGGGCGGTGGTTATAGAGAAGACGTCCATCGGCATAGTCTTTGATAACAATGCGAGAGGCGCGTTGACAATCTGGCACACCCGATGACGCCGCTAACATGCTTCTTGCTATGCAGTATGTCGTCAAGAGATCCTCTCCAGTTGGTGGTGCGACAATGTCCCTGTTTCCAAGATCTTTCTTGATAGGCAAATGAATTCCATAGTGTGCATTTAGGATCTCGCGGGGTATTCGTTGGCAAATGAGTTCCACCACCGGCCAAAAATCTCTCATCTGTGCTATGGGGTAAACTCCGGCTGCAATTAGATCCGCGGCATTGCTGACGAATGAGGGAAATACGAGACCGGGACAATCGCAAAGCATCATGTCATGACGATCAGGCAAAAAGAGAGTTTGAAAGTGCTTTGTCTTTCCCGGTTGTGATGCGACAGCAACCCTGACGACGCCATGCGTATGTTTGGAGCTTCCAACCAAAACGTTGATGACGCTAGATTTTCCAACGTTTGGAAACCCGACCATACCGAACTGAATTCTGCCGTCGAATCGAGGGTCGGGTTGACACTATATTGCGCTGCAAAGGATTGCAGCCAATCTAGAAGCTCTTCGCGAGTCAAGGGCATTTCGATCCCGATGTTTTCTCGCGACTTTATTCGCTTCGTAGGCGTACTGGCACCTCCAGTCTCACCAACATCCACGGGCTGGCTAGGCACCTTGTCATCGCCGTCGATTTCATTCAATTCCTCTTCATCATTGTCGTTCTCGTCGATGTCATTCGATTCTTCTTCATCGTTGTCGTTCTCGTCGATGTCATTTTCATCAGACTGAATCGAAGGGAGTTCTCTTGCTTCCTTTCGTTCCTCAAATGCTGCCCTATCCAATTTTTCTTGCTCCTGATGAGCAGAGAAAAACAAGTGATCCCATCCTTTCGCTTTGAAATAATTGTGCCACTCCTTTCGTTGACTTTTGGAAAGGTAATCGCTCTTGTTAACAACAAGCAACATGGGCTTTCCGAGCTCCTCGACCGCGTACGATCGCAGATCCTCTGATACGTAGAACAGTGGATTTCGCATCCACGATCTGCAGCACACATGCACAACGCTCCATGACACGCCACAATTGACGCCAAACTTCGAGGTTCTTCTCAGGGTGTAACCCGAGCATGCCCTGATTCGAGCAATTGCTCCTCGAGCAGCGATACCCGACGCCATTGCAGGAAGGCTTCCTTCTCGTTGATATCCAACTCTTCGGCGGAGGTGTCTTCATCCCATGCAGGTCGTCTTGGTACCGAAAGCTCCTTGAAGACAAAGTCGCTCTGTGGCTGTGCTTGATCGGCCCAACTGACACGAATATCAGAATCGTTCCGAACTTCTGTTCCGACCTCATCCAGAACCAGGAATTGCTCACGTTCCGAGACGAACTCGCGGTTTGCCATTTCGGCCTGTCCCAAGAAGTCTGCAAGATCATGCATTTCCAAAACTGACAACATAGTCTTTTCCTTATCCGTCTCTATACCAATGTGCGTTGTTCCTGGTGCCATAGCCATGCCTTCACCACGACTGCTACCATTCAGTTTGGGCTTGAAACGTTTCGTCTGCGACTTCGCCAAAGCTCGTCCCATACCAGCCTCTCGTTCACTCTTCTTGGGCTTGCCCTTACGGGACGTGCCTTGACTGCGGGGCATGGTGGGTATACTTTCCTTCAAACTCAAACGCTGTGTCTCCGATTTAGGATTCCTGAGTTGTATGTGGGCTATGGGGGCAAGAAATTAGAATCCCAATAAAACATAAAATCTGAAGAAAGAAAGCAGTGGTGTGAGAATTGAAAGGAAGGTTGGTGGTGTTGGGCTATGATACCTCTACTACTAGTGTAGGACAGGACAATGGCAGACCGCCATTCAAGTATGCAGAAGTCCTGTAGCAGTGGCGCTCCATTTTCACAATGGATCTATTGTACTTGCCATTATTTCAATCATGAGCAACTGTACTGTATACCATGTAGCACTGAGTTCTTATGTACCGCAGTACTGGGTACAATACCGGGAGCTGGGAGCTCACTGACATGCCGCATCCTGGTCTGCTACAATCATAGCACCACAAAAGCTACGGACCCAACGGAAGTCGCAAAGAGCATTAGAGTATTAGAGTCACACGGGCCATAAGCTGGACAACGCAAGTCCAATAGCTATCTTCACCAGGTGACCACAAGCACAAGATAACCATCGGTTGAACTCCATAGTGGTGTCATCGATCTACAAGTGGCTAGTGGGGCATTAAATCCGTGAGTAATAGACAAATTGTCTAGTTAATAAACGCTCGCGTCGAATACGATCCCGAACTTACGGAAGAAAGCCTGCCCTGGTTGGTTTCGCGCATTTATAATGCTTCGATAGCGATGCATGTTGGAAAGAGGTTTCGGGAAATGCGGAAAACTTTCACATTATCCTCCTGGTTTAATTCGCGTTCCATTCGACGAAAGGAGTTAGCTGCCGTCGCTCAATCCCACATACCCTCCCATTCAGGGCCCATCAACTTGTAGAAACGCTTGTTGTAAGGATCGAAGAAAGCTTGCAGTTTCGCCCTTGTTGTTGAGTTCATTGCGGGTGATGAGTACTTAGTCACCATTACCTTTTCCGTCGTGTTAATCTCATGTGGTGGCAAGCCTAACCATTCAACTACTCTTTTCATAACACCACTGGCGTTCTCCTTCAATTCCTCCTCAGTCACAAACAAGATTTCTGATGGATCTCGGTCTGCCTCTTCCAGCCAAGCAAACCATTCTTCCACTTGAAGAGCATAAAGCGAACGAGCAATCGAACGTTCACCAAGATTCCGTGTGCTTTGATATCGCCGCCATGCGGTCTTCTCCTTTTCTGAGCCAAAAAATTCTTCCTGCGGGATCTCGTTCTGAAGAACCCCGAACGATGTTAGCTGTTTCACATCGGCCTCGATAAATTCTTCGAACGTGTAATTCTTCCTTGTCCGGATGAACCACTCCGGCATTTTTGAATTGTCCATGATGAAGTTGTAGTTACTGAACAATCGATCAATGGGATTTCGAAGTGATACCATCAATTTGACCCACGGTACGGTACAAAGAATCGCCTTCGACGAAAGCGCAGAATACAGCAAATAATCTGGTGTTGCGTCAAAACTAACAACGCTTGGGTCGGATTTGATCCTGGGATTCAGGTAGAATCTTTGGTACAGCTGTTCTCGGGCGACATCGACCAGGACTGCGTTGCCAACGTGAGTCATGTTTTTCCACTGAGGGAAGCTGCCATCAGGTTGAAAAGAATGCAATTCTTTTCCACCTCGTTCGGTATCGCCTGGAACTATATTGGGATGTTGTTGCAAATAGATGAAGATTGATGTTGTACCACCCTTTTTGGCCCCGATGAGAAGAAAATATGGAGCTGTCTCCGCCAGGAGTTCTTGTCCCTTCTTGTATCCACCACCTCTTCTCAGAACCAAGTTTACAGTGCTTGCTAAGAAAGGACTTCTGCTTGGAATTCAGTAACTCCGGCGTGTCTTTTTTCTTGCCTTGAGCGACTCCCTGAGCGACAATTTGAGCTACATGTGAGAAATTTTTTTCTTCTGAGTTCCAGTCCCAAATGCCCTGCCAATCCTCCCCGAGCAGCTTGTAGAGTCGCTGATTATAAGGATAGTAAAAGTCTTCCAGAAGTTGGCGGGTCCCGGGTTTGAGCGTGCTACTGTATGCCGTGACCATTCCCTTTTTCTGTGCCGAGATTTCATAAGGGGAACACCCAACCACTTGAATATTTTGTTGGCTACGGTCGCAGCGTCTACCTTGAGGTCTTCCTCAAGAACAATTAGAACGTCTGACCTCGGGTCTCGTCCGATTGAGCGAAGAGCATCGAACCATTCTTCAAGCTGGATAGCGTACAGTGACCGCGCCAAGGGACGATCATGCATCCGTGCGTTTGGAATCTTTGATACTTCGTCCATGCATCTTTTTCGCTTTGAGAACCGAAGAAGTCATCGGTTGTGTTGCGGAAATCGACACACCGTGTTTCGCCAGCCGCACCATGTCTGCAAGGATCCATTCTTCGAAAGTCTCCTTCGGCATAGAAAAGTTCAATTGAGACATGCGACTTACGTCCGTAAGATAGTTATAATGCGAGAAAACCCGATCGACAGGATTCCGCAGTATCACCAAAATCTTGACCCAAGGCACGGTACATAGAATGGCTTTAGCCGAAAACCTTGAGTAGAGCAAGTAATCTGGGGTAGCTTCGAAGGAGATCGACATATTCCTCCTCTTGATGGTTTCACTGCGGTAATCGTGGGCGTACATATCTTTGCGGGCAGCTTGAACATTTATTTTGCTCTCGAAGTCACCAGGATGTGCCCAATGTCGAAAGCGCTGTGGTATGAAGGAAAGAAGTTCCTTTCGGCGCGGCTGAATGATGTCGGGGTGCTGTTGCAAATACTGGAATAGGGATGTTGTCCCACATCTTGGCTCCAACGAGCAAAAACGCGGGTGCACGCCTCTGCCACTCTTCCTCGCCTTGCCATTCGTCCATGCCGATCTCACAATTCTCATTTACGAATGCTTCAGCAGAAGGAGCAATGCTGGGGAAATCGATATTCTCATCATATATCACAGTCTCGTGTTCTCCATGATTTAGGGGCACGTTCACTTGCGGTTGTTGTGAATCGAAACGCTCAACATGCATCACCTTTTCGTAGTCGACCTGAGTTATGAATCCGTGCGACTGTGAATGCATGAGGACTCTTACCCCAAGGAGCGCTACGACAGCCACGAGACAGGACAATCGGATAAGAAACACCATTTCGCTGGCGCATACTGCTTCTTTTGGTTTGAGGTCAAGGATGCGACTGCAGCCATGATGAAATGGATTTGAAGGACGATGAGGTCCGAAATGCAGAGATTGGAAGGCGGCGTCGCTTTAAATCAAGTTAGAAACACATGAGAAGGTCCCTTGCTTGCGCTGAGTTTACAAAAATTGTATGGCGCGGGAAGTTGGGTATGCTGTGGACTGTGGACTGTGGATGCATATCTGATAGAGATTCATGCGTTGGTACCAGGTACTACGGATGTAGAAATTACGCTCCTCTCGTCGCTGTACGCGTATGACAGAGTTATACGTAGTAGACAGTAGACAGTATACAAAGCATGGACGATGGACGGCCAATTAACAATGTAACATGCTCTGCAGAGACGGGAATTTCTGAAAATATCAAACCCATGGGTACCCACGTAAAGCTACGCTCACGGAAGTACCAGCCCAAACCCACCCAGAACCCATACGATCTACCAAGACCTACCCAAACCCACCCAAACCCAGTAGTTAGTACTGGAGTAGATGGTTCTACTACTACCGGTAGCAAACATCTACTGTCATTTTTTGCAATGATTTGCCGGCCCACCCAGACCCACCCATGAAATCCTGAGCTCACCCAAAACCCACCCTTAACCCAATGGGTTTGGGTGGGCCGTGGGTTTGGGTGGGCTGGGTTTGAAATTCCCGTCTCTGATGCTCTGCGATAAGCGATACTCCGAATAGTTCGTACAGTACCAGAGTAAAAGTGTATTAGTACTGCGTCGTATATTTTACTGTAGTACTCGGTGCAAGGTACTGGCATACAGCACACAGTACAATACTCAATTTTCAACAACCAGGCCCTTATACAGGCGCGTACTTCCTCCTTCCTCCTATGGCACAACTGGGAAAAGTTGTTTCAGGCAAGCATTACAAGTATGTATATGTCATGCACTCGGAGAACCTCTCTAACGTATCCAGAACGTACAATACAGATGATTAGACTGCACTGTTTGGTTTCGCACACTTCCTGATACTCCGCACTCCGCACTCCCCCCCCTTCCCCAGCGGCATCGGGGTGGCAATCGATGGCGATTCATGCAGCAAAGGGGCTTTCGCAGAAGAGGAAAACACTCAAAGGATTTTCCTGGTGTTACGATGATAATGCTGAGTTCGCTTTCCATTCGACGAGGCGAAGTTGCCTTCGCTCAATCTCAAACACCCTCCCATTCAGGGCTCATCAACTTGTGGAAGCGCTTATTTCGAGGATCGAAGAAGGCTTGCAGTTTCGCCCCTGCCTTTAAGTCCATGACCGGCGAGGGCCACAAAGGCACCATGAGTCCCCGTCGTGTTAACCTCGCATTCGCTCAATCCCAAACACCCTGCCATTCAGGGCCCATCAATTTATAGAAGCGCTTGTTGTAAGGATCGAATAAAGCTTGCAGTTTCGCCCTTGTCTTTGAATCCATTCCTGACGAGGTGTACTTAGTCACCATGAGCTTATTCTTCGTGTTAATCTCATGTGGTGGCAAGCCTAACCATTCAACTACTCTTTTCATAACACCACTGGCGTTCTCCTTCAATTCCTCCTCAGTCACAAACAAGATTTCTGATGGATCTCGGTCCGCCTCTTCCAGCCAAGCAAACCATTCTTCAACTTGAAGAGCATAAAGCGAGCGAGCAATTGCGCGCGCGCGAATTTTCGGTGTGCTTTGATATCGCCGCCATACGGTCTTCTCCTTTTCTGAGCCAAAAAATTCTTCCTGCGGGATCTCGTTCTGAAGAACACCGAACGATGTTAGCTTCTTTATATCGGCCTCAATAAATTCTTCGAACGTTTCATTCTTCGTCTTGTCAATGACGAAGTTAAAGTTACTGAACAATCGATCAATGGGATTTCGGAGAGATACCATCAACTTGACCCACGGTACGGTATTAAAGAATCGCCTTCGGCGAAAGTGCAGAGTACAGTAAATAATCTGGTGTCGCGTCAAAACTTACAACGCTTGGGTCGGATTTGATCCTGGGATTCAGGTAGAATCTTTGGTACAGCTGTTCTCGGGCGACGTCGACCATCACTCTTTGCCAATATCAGTCACGTTTTTCCACTGAGGGAAGCCGCCATCAGGTTGAAAAGAATGCAATTCTTTTCCACCTCCTTTGGTATCACCTGTGACTATATTGGGATGCTGTTGTAAATATGAGAAGATTGATGTCGTACCACACTTTTTGGCTCCGATGAGAAGAAAATATGGAGCTCGTCTCCGCCAGGAGTTTATGTCCCCGTCTTGTATCCACCACTTCTTCTCAGAGCCAAGTTTGCAGTGCTTGCTAAGAAAGGACTTCTGCTTGGCATTCAGCAACTCTGGGGTGTCTACTTTCCTAGTCTGAGAGACAGCCTGAGCAACGGCCTTCAATTGTAAATCGCGATGGTTGACTTTTGCCACCTTCTCGAATTCTC
The DNA here is from genome assembly GCA_022925895.1 of Fragilaria crotonensis. Taxonomy (NCBI): domain Eukaryota; phylum Bacillariophyta; class Fragilariophyceae; order Fragilariales; family Fragilariaceae; genus Fragilaria; species Fragilaria crotonensis. The sequence goes on along the minus strand of JAKSYS010000512.1, from coordinate 16,003 downwards.
CCTTAGTGGGAATTTCTTTCGACTGTGAATGCATGAGCATGGTAACACCAAGCAGCGCTACGATAGCGACGACCACTGAATAACGAATCAGAAGACGTATTATCAGAAACAACGTTTCTCCTGTCACACACTGTTTCTTTTGCTTCGAGGTTAACGAGGTCACGGCAACCATGATGAAGCTGGATTTTGAACGAATGGGGGGGGGGGGGGGGACCGACAATGCCAATGACTGGGCATGCGGTGTATTTGTTAATCACGTGAGCAACGCATCATTATGTTGATGAACTCGATAAACAAAGTTCTGGAACTTCTCATGTCATGTTTGCGTTTCGGAACGATGGCCACGATAAAGCTTAACGTCTAGATATTTCGATCTATTTAGAATCTACATCGAAGATAAAAGTAACCCTTCCCGAACAGATGATTATAACGTCATGTGAACGTCATCGATACGAACCCCTCGGTTCACTTAAAATCTCATTCCATGTGCATCGATTAGTCCAAATATGTCATACTTGGGGTACTTTGACTTCTACGTTGGTGCTTTTGAATCATTTGTTCGTTTTAGCCGCGCCCAAATCCGAAGTTGAAACCAACGGAAGGTCTGGTATACACCTACGCAGGTAAGTAGAAACGGTAGACGATGTACCTGAATGCATTTGGAACGCCAAATGCACAATATCATCACAAAATTCCACAATTCAAACTTGGACAATGGACCTCCACTGCAGACAATCTGCTTGTAATATCTCTGTAGTTCTCCTTCTTTTTACTCTCCAATCTGTGTCTTTAGCACATGTACCAATTGTAGTCAGTAGTAGAGACAATAGAGTGAACATGTCTGTTTTGATTGACTTTCAAAGCATTGTTTGAGAAGGGCCTCATGACAAAGAAAGCTCACCGGCGTACCGGTATCGTGATACCGCCACTGTAGTAGTGGAATCGAGTACGCGGAGCACTTCAGTATTGTAGTGTGCAGTATAAAATCTCGACTGTGCCGCTGGAGCACTCAGAGTACTGGGATGCACGTAGAATCTACGATGAATTCGAACTATCGTTGTTCGAATTTTATACTCGCGGGGATGTCCTATGTACCAGTAGTACCAACGCTAACAGCAACTCGTAGACTTTCAGTATTAAACCGTTGTAGGTTTGTCTCAAGAAAATGGGGATGCTCGATTTTGGATGGAACTTTCGTGTTGTACATGGGTATCGTACTTGTACCTCGTGCGCGGAGTACTACTAGCTAGCACAACCCACTGGAGGCACAACACATGTTTCAACTGTTGTGGTACCTGGTATTCATCAATTCATCACATGTGATCATCGGATGTGGTGTAACCAAAATTTGGCAACCGTGCCAGCGCGCACTTGCGAACACCCCTTTCAACTAGCACTCTGATTGGTGAACGAACAAAGCTGATGACGTCCATGGGGCTGAAGGACAAATGAAGATGAATGTATACAAAAGTATATACTTTTATCTTCGATATAGATTCTAAATAGATCGAAATATCTAGACGTTAAGCTTTCTCGATGGCCACCATCATCTGGAGGTTCCGGAAGTCTGGCTTTTATGCCGTATCGTACATTTGTCTACATACACAAATTCTGTACGTGCGATTCCTTCAAAACAAAAGCTAAATAAATCCAAGTCTGATATAAATCGGAACGGTGAGCTAATGATCCTTTTTAATTAACAACAAGCACTTGTATTTAAAGTTAAGTAATGGAAGTGAAATGACTTCTCTGACGACGGTTTAAATAAGGTGGTTAAACTACTTAGTAAGGATATGTCCAAAAGCCATTGGCTTCCAGAAGCCATTGGCTTAAGCCAGTGGCTTCTGAAAGTCATTGGCTTAAGCCAATGGCTTCTGGAAGTCAATGGCTTAAGCCAATGGCTTCGCCGAGCTAATCAAAGAACGTGTTTTATTCCTATGGGAACTCGTTATAAAGGAAACGAGACATAATGAGGGGTCATCGTCAAATGCGTACCATATATTCAAGTCTCTAAGTTCGAACGACACTGTCTATTTGAAGATGAAAAGCCGTAAGTTAGACCTTTGATGACGAGCTTCTTCCAATAATATTAAAACGTGTGTTTTTCAGTTTGGCTTCGCCGACTGTAGCGTGGAAGCCATTGGCTTCCAGAAGCCTTTGGCTTAAGCCAATGACTTCCAGAAGCCTTTGTCTTAAGCCATTGGCTTCTGGAAGCCAATGGCTTTTATCCCTAAGTAGTTCCACGAACAATGCGTTGATTTGACGTTTGCACACGTCGTTTCGATGCAATGTACTTAAGACTCTCGACATCACGTTTGGTAATTAAAAAAGGGACACATAATCAAGACATTCGAAATCGGTGCAAGGGGGGGATATTTTATCTGGATCCGTTCGAAATGGAATACGATAGTATGCGTAGCCGCCAGTATTCCGTACGGCAAATAAGCCAACCTTCCGGAACCTCCAGGTGTCATGTTTTCATGTTTTGGCTTTATGCGACCGTATGCATGTAGTAGCAGTACTACAAGTACCGGCTATATTACATAGTACATATGTATTAGATCGTAAACGTTACTAAAGTAACGTTACGGTAGTAGATCTTTCCTCATCGATACTATATGCTACGAGGCGCTCTACGTAAATCTGAAATACCCCCTCTGAAGGCAGCAGTATTCTTGCGGGTAATTCCTACTGAATTGAATGGTATTTTCGATGATTCCGTAACGCTGTGGGTACTCAAAAATGGTGCAGAAATGTTACTTCTGCCCTAAGTAAAACGTTACTTGAAGACACTTTCTCGGTGGTACTTTGTATCATAGTTCTCACATACCAGCGACAGTCACAACAACTACATTTGGCAATCATGCTGATGGCTGGTTTTGCTTGGGAACAATCTGAGTACGCAGTAAGTTTTGAGGTACTTCCCTGGTCTTGGATCTGCTTCAAATTCTGCAATCGGACGAGAATTGATTGACTTGTGGTCGAATCTGTTGTCAAGTTGTAGAGTCCGGATGCCATGGATGTCGTCGCCTGTTGAAGTTGGAATTTCGGAGAAAATGGACTTGGGAACAATCTGAGTACGCAGTAAGTTTCGAGGTACTTCCGTGGTCTTGGATCTGCTTCAAATTCTGCATTTGGACGAGAATTGATCGACTTGTGGTCGAATATGTCATCAAGATGTAGAGTCCGGATGCCATGGATGTCGTCGCCTGTTGAAGTTGGAATTTCGGAAAAATGGACTTGGGAACAATCTGAGTACGCAGTAAGTTTCGAGGTACTTCCGTGGTCTTGGATCTGCTTCAAATTCTGCATTTGGACGAGAATTGATCGACTTGTGGTCGAATATGTCATCAAGATGTAGAGTCCGGATGCCATGGATGTCGTCGCCTGTTGAAGTTGGAATTTCGGAGAAATGGACTTGGGAACAATCTGAGTACGCAGTAAGTTTCGAGGTACTTCCGTGGTCTTGGATCTGCTTCAAATTCTGCAATTGAACGAGAATTGATCGACTTGTGGTCGAATATGTCATCAAGATGTAGAGTCCGGATGCCATGGATGTCGTCGCCTGTTGAAGTTGGAATTTCGGAGAAAATGGACTTGGGAACAATCTGAGTACGTAGTAAGTTTTGAGGTACTTCCGTGGTCTTGGATCTGCTTCAAATTCTGCAATTGGACGAGAATTGATTGACTTGTGGTGGAATATGTTGGTTAGAAATAGTGACATGAATATACATTTTGCGTGCATCATGTCTACTGTGCACTTGGCACTTGGCACTTGGCATAAAATAGGACAGTCTTGTCGGATGTCTTGCAGTAGATTTTCCCGTGCGTGCATTCTGTACCAAACCCTACGGTAACATCCTGCGTTATTATATTTCCTAGTTACTCTTGTAGTAATTGTACAGTACTTTCTTTTTTACGGTTGGTAATAGGTCCACGGCCACTTGTACTGGCCGTTGCACGCGATAACGAAAATGTTCGCCTTTTTATGGCGACTGGGGACCAGGCCGTGTAAAATTGGGGTATACCCCAAAAACCCCAGAATAGGCTATTTCTGGGGTGAATTTGGGTCTTCAAATGGGGTGCCAACTGGGGTGCAACTCGGGTGCACCATTTCCACGCTTAATACTAGTACTACTACAACTACTAGAGGTAAGAATAGACTTGTTTACGATGTAGTAGACCACACTTACCTGTCTTTTATCTTCAATTTTTTATCAATACTACTTCATTTCATTAGCTACACCAAGCAATTCAAAGTATTGTTTGTAGTGCAGGATCCCCTCAAGGGAAGATCAGTGAGATTAGTACAATAATCGTCCTTTTCCCAATTAATCAACAAAAATCAGACTCAACAGTCCCAGGGAAAACAGTTGCGAGACCACCAAAGAACCGCTTTAGTGGTTCAAAATGATTGTTTTTGAACGGAGCCCAAGCCTCGGCAAAAACTGCCCGTTGCAGCATCTCGAGCAGTCACGCGAAGTGCATAAGCCATTAACCACTTCTCGTGGAAAAGAGTTGGCTTAGTACCCTTGGTATGCTTCTTATTGGCCTGCATTTGCTTGACAATTTGTTTGACAAAATTTATAACATATACTACAACTCAAAATACGGAGAATCAACTCCATGCTCCATGTTTTCCCTTCAAATCAACACAGAGGTCTTCCCGCCAACCGGCCAATACTATCATACTACTCCTACGTATTCTACGTGATTTTAAATTGGGGTAGATTTAAGGTTCAAATTGGGGAAAATACCCCAATTTGAGGAAAATACCCCAATTTTACACGGCCTGCTGGGGACTGGCACCTCCTACGCACACAGTTAGCAACGAACTGCTGACAATGGATGCCACCTTTCTAACCCCGGTCGTTTGGTGCATTCTGATAACCGAGACGGTGGAACGCTTTGCATACTTCGGTTTTCGTGCAGTCTTAGTTCTCTATTTCGTCCATTCGCTGAACTTCACCGAAGAAACGGCCATCGCCCTGTATGCCTACGTCACGTCCTTGGCATACGCCTCGCCAATGCTCGGAGCCTTCCTGGCAGATGCGTACTTAGGACGATATAAAACTATCCTTTGCTTTGGTTGGATATATGCCGTTGGTCTGTCTATTCTGACGGTCGGGGCTTTCGTGGAAGACAATCTCGTGCGGAAGCGTGCGTTGAGCTTCTGTGGCCTCTTCTTCTTTTGCATGGGCACTGGAGGCATCAAGCCATGTGTATCATCCTTTGGGGCAGACCAAGTGTCATCGATGGAAAGGGACCGGGAGAAAGCGCAATTGATGTTGAGTCGGCTTCATCGTCCAGCTCCGAGCGAGTGAGAGCCCTTCGCCTCATTTTATTTTTGCATTAATTTAGGGGCAGTCACTTCGATAGCAGTCATCCCTATCGTAAAGTACCATTTTGGATTTGGAGCGGCATTCTTGCTACCGACCATCTTTATTATAACGGCTATGCTCACTTTTTTATCGAAACGGAACGATTACGTCCATCACATACCGGGACAAGATGGAAAGTCATTGTCGACAACATTTGCAGTATGCATTTGGGTGGTTCGAAAGGAATTGGCACGAACGTGGATGTGTCGTGTTTTCCCTGGTGTCATACCGAAGAGATCACCAATAAGCGGGCTCGATGACGAAGAAGATACCAATCAGCAACTGAATGATGCCAAACAAGCACTGCGCGTCCTGCCCATCATGATCATGTTTCCCATGTTTTGGATGTTGTATGATCAGCAAAGTTCCGTTTGGACCTTGCAGGCGACGCGTATGAAGCTGCATGGGCTCCAGGCAGAGCAACTTATTGTTGTGAACCCAGTGGAGATCATGATTTTCATTCCCCTGTTTGATCGCCTCATCTATCCCGCTCTTGAAGACCTGGGAGTCAATACGTCACACTTGAGCCGCATGCGTTGGGGCATGTTCTTGACAGCCGTCGCCTTTTCAATAAGCGGCTTTCTAGAATTTTGATTCAGAACAGCGAAGAAAAATCCGTTAGCGTCTTCTGGCAACCCGCAAATAACTATTTTGGCTGTGGCCGAGATTTTCGTGTCTGTAACGGGATTGAGTTTGCCTACGCCATGTCCCGGAACGACTGAAAGCCTTCATCATGGGAATCTATCTTGTGATGACTGCTATTGGCAACTTTTTGGAGCATTGCTTTACTCTAGTGTTTTCAGGATCTGAATCGAGCTTTCGTGATGCAAATTTGTGCTGGCCTCATGTTGTGCAATCTATTGGTGTTTTGTTGGGTTGGCAAAGTCTGGGAGAAACGGAAGGCACATGACGCTGGTACCGACATGGAGTTGGCAGCTCTACGAGCATCGAAGGAGTCATCTAAGCAAGGGCGAGTATTCTTCTCTCCAACTGACAAGTGATTACGAGGTTGACTGCGAACGCCACTAAGGATGTCTCGCGAAATATCGGTTTTCCTTCCCGATTGCGAGTGGGCCCCGTCCAAAAATGAAAATGTTGTAAATATTATTGTACTCCGACTAGAAGGATGTTGTTCCATAGCATTTGCTACGTATGTTCATGTTATCTCGCCTACTATTGAGCTTATCTTGTGTAAACCAGCCTGTTGAGTTTAGAGAAATGCGTGCATCTCATATTTCATATTCCCGCTCACTTGTTTAGTCAATGAGATCCGAATTCACAGAGTACTCAGAGTACAACAATGTTATATACTACAAGTACGTCGTACAGTGTCATGTGTCATAGAGTCCATTCGTAAATCTCGTCAGCAGTCAGAACACACTCAACCCCACCCCCTCTCCCCAACAGCGTTTCGGACGTGTGATTGACATTCGTGACTCTTCTTACAGCATTTTCCAGTACGAGATACTGGATACTGTACTGGCTGAGTGCATTGATTTCCGATCTTCTCCGACGACCGACGACATGACTGTGAAACATTAACGATGGTAACAAACACAACACAAGTACCTCCATCCATCTTCACGAGGTTCCTCACCACAGGCCGAATTACGCAGACAAGATGGAAGCCAGGGCGAAAGAAGGACTCTCGAATCAACTGAGAGTATCAAAAGTGAGGGAAACAGGCATTTTCAATCGTCGAATTTGACGCTGCCATTGTTGAGTACACTAAAGGAATTGATTTATGCAAGTCGGGTGCAGTCGATCCAAACCTCAAGGCCACTTTCCTTTCGAACCGAGCTGCATGCCACCTCAGCCGCGGAAATTTACAAGAGTGTGTGGACGATTGCTCCGGAAGCTCTATCCGCGGTGAAGGATGATACGGTTCGAACAAAGCTTTGTATCGAAGAGCGAAAGCGCGGTTCTTGCTGACAGAAGCGTCCAGCAGCGCGATGAAAGCCTTATTACAGGATGCTGCGAAAGATTTGCTGCAGCTACTCGTTGGATCCTAAGAATGGACCTGCCGGGGCATTGCTGAAAACGATTCGGGCCAAGCATGACATGACCAAGGGTACTCCAATAAGTCAAACTCTTGATTCGATACGAGAGGCAGGGGAGGAGGACGAACGCACGAAGCAGTTCAATATTTTGCTTGGTTTGCTTACTGATGATGACAAATCCGCCCCTCTGGAATTCGGTCGACGCGGCGGCGTGGGTATGATGTTGGACTTCCAGTCTGCGAAGGCGCTACAGGTTTTGGCGCTCGCATGCTCTAACCCGAAATTAGTCAGAGAACACGGCAACGAAATATCACAAGCCTCGCCTTGCGGAATGGATGCAAGGCGATCTGTTTGAAGACTTACGAATGGGCTGCCTATCTATTTGGCTGCGGTTAGTGCTTTACCTCGATCCACTCGATTCTCAGGAAACGACGTCATCCATTGACGACAATCTGCTCATGCGATCGTGCATGTCTTGCTTTACCGACGATGCATTGCTTCCGGCAGCTCTTGATGTACTCAGCACATGGACAGCTGCGAATCGTGAGAGCGTTGTGACTGCCTCAACCACTGAGCCACTCCTGCACAAACATACGGAATCGGAGTTGCGTCGCCTGAAACCGCGGGATGTCGCTGCCATAAAGAAAATAGAATACCAACGCTTGAAGCGAGACAAAGAATGGGCCACCCGACGTGCGATTTTCTTTTTGTGATGAAGGAGGCCTGAGAAAGCTCTTGGAAGTGTCTGTGACAAAAAGTAATCATATTTTGCGAAAGCAGGTCGGGGTTGTGTTGGGAAGAATTCTATCCTCTATTGAGGACGACGATGATGCCATGAAAGTTGCAAAACAAATGATCGGTGACGGATTGATTTCGATTGAAGAGGTTGATGAGACCAAGGAGGAAAGTGACGTGACGCGCGAAAGGCTTTTCGAGTTGATGATTAGAGGGCAATTTGTGTCGTCACTGCTCTTTGGGAAACCGGATGTCGGCGCCTGGGCCCTGGACCAAGTGCGCCATGAAACGCGTGACTTAATTTTATCAAACGATCCAAATGCAATGGCAATTGTATCTGAGCTGGTCTCGGCTGCTGCATCGGTGGAGAAAGTCGACCTGCCATTTCGTCCATGTTTACAGATGGGTCTGTAGATCCTTTACTAGAGCATCCAGAACAATGCATTCGCTCTGGAGCCGCATCTGCGGTAGCTAAGCTCGGTATGGCCGACAAGAATCTTGAATCAAGTAGTAGTGACGTTATGGAGCTTCTTCAGATTGCTTCGGAACTCTTGGACGAGGATGAATCTGACGAGGTGGAAAATAAAGTTATCAAGAAGGGCCTTTGTGATGGCAACGACGTCTATTGAGCGAGGAATCGAATTGATTGGATATCTGTCATCCAAAACTCAGGTGAAGGAAGAGTTGGCACACGGGTTCAAGAGTCAAGTGGATGCAAAACAAACAGCACTCGAAAGGCTTGTTGAACTAGCAAATCGGCCGAATGCAGGCGAGTCTGTGTCGGCATTCGCGCTTGCAACCGTCTTTTCCTTGATCGCGGTTTCGAACGAGACACTAAGAAGAGAAGCTTTTGCTGGGAAAGAGATTTCAATGGAGCAATATGATGAGCTGCAAGCGCTTGGGAAAACAGAAGAAGAGAAAGAGGCAACGCCGAAAGTACCGGATGACCACCCGAAGGCTGTGGAAGAACGTATCCGGAAGCTTGCTGTTGCTAACGTCCCGCAAGCCATGGTCAAACTTATGGAAGGTGCAAAAGAAACCACGCTTGAGAAGCTTGCTGTTGGTATCAATCGCATGGCAAATGACATACCGTCTCGTGGTCTATTAATCCAACAAGGGGCTTTGTCGGCCTGCATAAAGTTCGAAGAGGCAGAAAACGCCTCAGCTGTAAAAAAGAGGAGCGTGAGAGAGGCCCGCCAATGCATCGCTCGATTGCTGGTGACAACCAATCCTAGTATTCTCACGACGTCTCAACGACTCGGTGCGATCAAGCCGTTACTCCTGTTGATTGGTGACTCAGACGCCTCGGATCTGCAATGCTTTGAGGGCCTATTGGCTGTGACCAATCTGGCGGCATCAGGCGACGACGCAAAGGAGAAGATTGTCTCAGAGAAAGGCGTATCGGTTCTCAATTATGCCATGTTTTCGGACCACTCGCTGGTTCGCCGAGCTGGGACGGAAGCCATGTGCAACCTCGTGCCCCACCCTGCGATGGTCAAGCACCTCTCAGACCCGCAGAACTTGCGACTTTGGTTAGCTTTCGCAGCTGACCACGAATCCAACTTGGAATGCGCTCGCGCCGCATCGGGCTGTCTTGCGATGTCGACACACATCATCGACATAGCCATCGCATTGGTGGGACTTCCTTCCTTCAAAGAATCTATGACCGCCCTCCTCCAAAGTGGAAACCTAGAGCTAATGCATCGCGTTTTAGTTGTGATTCAGAACTTAATGGAACTTGGTGGCAAATGCAAGGAGGAGGTGGTCGCGGCTGGGCTGACCGTGTTCTGCCGTGTCTACGTTGATTCATACCATGACGGTTCGCTGGCCTCAGACCTAGGTTTCACAGATGCGGAACAAGATATCATGACGTTGACAGTCAACCTTGCGAAGAATATTGCTAAAGAAGGATTCTAATGACGACACTAATAATATTCCTGTTCCGAGTGCTTTGGTAGATTCAAAGTGTTGAATGAATCCCACGGTTCGTCAGTGGACACTCCCACACGCATCCAGTGAACAACAATTCTCTTAGTTCCCTCAAGAACGGGGCAGCCTGAGTGTGTTGTCCACCCGGTGTCCATGACCTTCGTGTCTGGATTCATATAGCTGAAGAAGACTCCAGCTCCGAATTCTGGCTTCACGTGAGCTGCAACATTCTTGAAGTTCGTCGCACCACCTTTGGACGGAACGGTGCAGTAGGCAACCATCGTTGCGACTCTGGCTCCTTTTCGATGAGGCAACCCATGACAATCACCATCACAATGCGGCGTGTACCTATCTGGAGTTTCGGGGCTATACGAGCTCCCGATGGGGTGATCACCGTTGTGACCAAAGTATTGAATACTCATTATGTCTTCCTGGCCTTCTACATTCAAGTTGTAGCCTGTAGCATGATTTGCATAGGCGTACATTCGTCGTGTGTATCTGGCGAGGAGATCACCGTCAGCTTCTTTCTCCCATGGAACAGCAATACCTGCTTGCCAAGCCTTGCGATTCTCGGAAAGTTTGCTGCCACCGTTGCCATCAGCCACTGTTCCTCGATGCAGAATACTTGAAGCGGCCCCTTGAAATGCATCACATTCCTCTTGCGTGATGAAATTACGGATCAGATGAATCTGACTGTCAGGACGTTCCAGAAGCACATTAACATCGTGCAATTTGTCGTTATAAGCCCACTGACGTGTCTCTTTTCCTTGACTCGTTGGAAGCTCATCATCTAGACAAGTGTAGTCTTCTGCAAGCTCCCTATGTGCATGCGATTCTTCGCCTCGAAACTGATCTCTTTATTCTTTTCTCTAAGATCGAGGTAAGCCGCTCTTCGTATCCGGCCACAAGTTCATCGATCTGATCGTTCGAATGGAAGGGTTCTCGACTTCCAGCGTGGTGTTCACCTCTGTATTGGCTCCGTTGTCCTCTCGTTTGATCTCCATGTTTTCCTTGATGAGAACGACTGACGAGAAAAAATGGTTAATGCTGACGAGATGCAAAGTTTGGGCGCGAGGGCGTCCACTTACCTTGGTTGTCACTGTTGTCGACAGTGAGGTAGCCTATGCGACTCTGTTTCGCTTCGACGTTCATTTGCCTTATGACAAATGTGTGATTAACGAAGCTGTCGACGCTAACGCGTGCACCGTTGTAGATGTCCGAGAATGGGACCTGGTCACCGGTTGACTCACCCAAAGGACTTGGAGCCTGGTTCCGCTTTTATTCATGATTGTTATCTGCTTCCGAATCGAATCTATTGTTGAGACGGCGACGATGCGCCAGATCCAAACAACGAGCAGTAATCGAAGACGCATGGCTGGCTTTGGAGTCCGGATGCCGAAGGGAATCCGAATGAAAATCGAAATGTGAACGAAAAATGGCAAGGCATTCATACATTCATACTCGAATCGTGTCCCAAATCCGAACTTCCCGGAAACGGTAGCTCTCGAGAGTAGCCACAATGCGAACCTCACCAACGCGACGTACAGTGCAAGTCTACAGTACAAGGAAGGCCTGGCAAACGCGTCATCGCGCCTTCGTTGGCGCAATCGATGTCAAACTACTGGTACTGGTACTGGTATCATCGCCGAGCAAGGGCTGCGCACTGTGCACCAGCCGTGTTGCCGTGTTTTCAGGTATTGTTGGTCAAGGGCGATTTTTCCGTGAACATAAGAAACACAAAACGAACGGGATCATCCCATTTGTGAACTTTGTTTAAGAGCTGCCTTACAAGAGCAAAACGAACACAAAATAGATGATTCATTCCTTGTATCCTGACAAGAAAAACTTATACCACATTCCACGACCACAACAAATCGACATCCCTCCAATTTTGATCACTCTTGCATCAGCCGTGCCATTTCTTGCGCAGCATGCTTACTCAAGATGTCTCATCTCTTTAAATAAGAGGCAGGATTGCACCAGGAGAGCTGATATGAGGAATGTGATGAAGAAGCTCCTAGTGGAGTTTCAAGGACAACTTGCTTTTGAATGCTTCAACTCCCCTCTAGTTAGTAGTCAAGGTGGCACATCAATGATTGAAACACTCATGCATGGAGCAGTTGATGGCAAAGCTTTGCTTTGGTGACAAAAATGGCAACTCTGATGGGATGTGCTATGAAGATCAGTTCCTTGTTGGAGGGCTTACTAACAAGTTCCAAGGACTTCTCACTGATGATGTCCACTCTAGGACATCAATGGAGGAACTGTCTTGCTTGATTATGATCCCATCTCTTCACGGACAGTCATCCATCAACATATATGCGGGCAAAGGTTTAATTGAGAAGGGTCTTCTTGCAAGGAAGAGTTTGCTCAATGCTAGTACCGCCAGCTACTATCAGTGGGAGGACCTTGCTGTGATTGGCAAAGAAGTGCTTTGCAACTGTAAGAAGATGATAGCTCTGGTGATGGCTCACCATTCACCCTACAAGGATGGCTCCTCCTTCCCTTCTGGTGGCTCTAATTAGGATGCTTACGCAAAATGGGGTCTTGTAGTATTCGCTCCATGCTGAAGTGAGATCAGATTCTGCAAGTACTGTGACTTACTAGCAAAAGCAACAACCAGTTGAAGAACAAGGATCCAGTATCAGAATTTCCAAATCCTTCCTGCAGCCAAATGTTACTAGTACAAAGCAAACTGGCATAATAGTGAAGTACTAGATGCTGTTGCCAGCACACTACCGGGTATCTCATGTTGTCAAACTGATACTCCTTGAACTCCATTGTCAGGTTGCTGCCTCCATTCATCCGTGCAGCTACAATCATGTTTGTGTGTACCAACATCATTGAAATCAATGAAGACTTTGTTGGCTGTGTGGTTGCAACAGGAATTCCCCTTTCAGAAGTCATCATTTTGTTGTTGCCAAACTTGCCATGCAGCAGATAAGGTGGGCTGAAGGAACATCAATTTGTTAGTGCTTTCAACCACTTTCCACAACATCAATTTGCAAGCATCTTGTTGCTGAAGCTGCCATATAGCAGATGACACACAACAATCGACGTGAGCCTGAGTTGAGTTTGGAATTACTGCAGAATGACTGCAACAGCATAGTTTCTTAAGCGTCTTGTTGCTGAACCTGCCATACAGCAGATGACGCACCTTCAACATGAGCCTGAGTTCAGATTGAATTATTGTTGAACTTCAACGGCGTCAATCTGCAAGTGTCGTTTCGAAGCTACTACCATACCACACTGTGTTAGACGAAGACGAACCGTTGACGTGAGCCTGGGTATCCAGCATCCAGTATTCTTGGTACTGGTGTACTGGTATATGAGTACAAATGCTTTGTCCGAAGTCTGTGTCAGATTCCGGAATTCAATTGTGGAGTACTACGAATGTATCCGGAATTCATGCATGAAGGTATACCACTCAATAGGGCATGCAACGTAAACGACTACGTAAGTGAAAAGTATACTGAAGTGTACTGTACTGCGAGTACAAACTATCACGACATACGACCGCTCATGACAGATGTCATACTACGGAGTATAAACCCCATGTTCGAACCAAATCTATCAAGCTATGCAGACTGTTACTCCCAGCCCGCCAGCACTATGTCAACTAAAACTAAATCCGAAGATTGGGATTGATAGTCCCATTTTTCTTGTCCCTCCTCAGCCTATTAATGATGACCGTGACACTCGTCTGCGGTCCATAGACACCGTAGATGAGGTCGATCGCTCTTTGGGAACTATGGCCCAAGCTAACCAGATCCCGAACCACATCCCAGACAACCTTCCTTCTGGTGAACTTGTACTTGACCCGCCCTCGCTCAGTTTCGGAAAAAGCCTCGCGGGTTTTCCCTCCAACCCCATGTAGATACTCATGCCACAAGTCATATAGACTTTTTGGATCGGCATCAGGGTGGCAGGATTCGTCATGGCGAGGGCAGGCAAGCAACGCTAGTTCACCAGTAGCAGCGGCATCTGCGGCAGCAGTTCCTTCTCCGGTTGCAGCTCCGCCAGCAGCTGCCGTTGTTGCTGTCACAAGTCGTTGTCGCGCCGGCTGTAGTGCAATCCTTCTCATATTCCCATTCATTACTTCAAATCCTCGCTCCATCTTCAGTGTCAGTGCAGCAATCTCACCTGAAGTTCCACATTCTCTCGTCTCAAACTCATAAAACCACTTTGCAGCTGAAGCATCCAGTTCTGAAGTTTATCACCGCTGGCTTGATTGTTCTCGAGGATTCGCCTATTCAGTGTTCGCGCATTCAATCCTTGCAGGGCTGCTCCATCATTGTCCATGATACCATTGTTGACGCCCGCCGGCAGCGGGACCCTTGGGACTTCATCAATATACACAGTACCTTGGTCTCCGCTAACAATGATCGGCACCTTTGCAATAGGATTCTGTCCATCAACAATCACAATACCCGTCTCCGCCAAATCCGTTTTCACACGATCTCGCTCCGCAACAGAAATGAAATTGCACGACACATTTGAATATACAAGCCAAAGTATAGCCTTACCAAGCACAATTGCTGCCGAATCGGGTACTCTTTGCCGAATATTTGGAACCACTTTGTGAGAATAAACGTTTTCAAGATGTTAGAATCGCAAATGGCACTGTCAATCACATAATAACAAGCTCCGCCCATACACAACTTTTTCTGCCACTTTACAATCTGGGTACGGCAATTCCACGTCATCATAACGATCTGAAACCCGACCTTTCCTTTCCAACGGCCTCTCGTGTCCTTGTCGTCTTTCGATATTCCACAGCGACGAACGTGTCGATGCGAATTTCCGAATACTGTGACTTCCCAATAGACCTCCGTTCTGAAACTCTTGCAACTTCAAGACCTTTGACCAAAGATGTTTTGCGCGGTGTCCTTTGCCTTTAGCCCACCACCCGGTATCGTAACGTCATCCGAGAATGAAAAGACGTACGGTGACGCCATCGCCGACGCATTTGATCGCAAATTAGATTCCAACCACAAGCCCAAACTGATATACACACAATACACAGGGTTCATACTTGCAAGGATGATCTGCCACGGCGCATCGCGTTCATCTTGTACATTCTTGCTCCAATTTAACCGAGTCTTCAACGCATTGTCAAAATTGTCATGCACCCGAATGTGATCCATAATCACCTGTGTAGTATCGTCAATTCTTGCTATCATATGAAACTGAAAGTTAATAAGAGCCGGCATTCCAAATTTCCAAATCCCTGAACTGTGAGGACCGCAAATGTCTTAAACACTTCGTGGAGACGTCCGAATTCAGTCTCAACCATCGGTCGCCTCGTTTGTGATGCTGCACCTTGTTTCTCGCTTCCAACTTCTTAACAAATTTCACGAAATCATTAACCTCAGCACACTTTGTTGGATTACCATCATTGCTCCCAGTACGCCATCCGTGCAGACGGTCTGGCATGTGAAACGAAATTGCCTTTTCCAAAATGCAATGGTGTTAGCTCTACCAATGGCCGAATCCTTGTGTCCGGCGCAGGATCAGGGATACCAAATGTTCGCACGTTCAACCAACGTAACAATTCTTCAGGGGTTACTTGTCGCTTCTCCACATCTGTATAAACACGGTCATACTCGTATTCCTGTCCAGGTCCCCTGCGATGAACACTTGACATCAAGCTGTCCAATATCCGTTTGTAAACCTTTTGACCTCTCATTGCGTTTATAGTGTTTCTGGCTCCGAAACATAAACACATCAAATGAACTCGCTCCAAGGAATACCGACAGTTCATATTGTTCTTTTCTGGTACATCTTCTACTGATGGTACTAGTGACACCAGTGCCACTTTGAAGCAAATCGGGATCGGAATATCTAATTCTGCATGCGCTGAAGTTGCATTCTGGTATTATTCCAAGCCTAGTACAAGCTACGCAAATCTACGATCCTGACATTACACAGTACTACAGTATTAATATACTCGCCTTG
>JAKSYS010000511.1:0-45948 GCA_022925895.1 Fragilaria crotonensis | reverse complement strand
AATTCAAGGCCTGCGGTCTTGTATAGCCACCCAATGGCTGACGTGTTGTCACCGATGGCGAGGATGCAGGGATGATTTCCACTTGAGTCGAGGCATTCCAGCCAGATGTTCACAATCATCCCTACAAATTCCAGGAGATTGTTGACTCCCTTGTGACCATGGATGATGCTGGAACGAGGGATTCTAATCCTCCAGGCGCGGCCTGACAGACTGTAACCTCCCAGCCCAACGGGACAAGCGTCGGACCAGCATATCCTGTCTGGTTCGCGCGTTACAATCAGGTTGAGGGAGACTCCCTGGTTTGCCCTGGCCAGTATTGCCTTCCACGGGTGGAGATCTTCTTTCACTTCTCCTTGTATCCGAACTATCCTGCTGTTCTGGTGCTGTCGAGGAGTGCTGAGGAGTCCTCGCAGTCTCCCCAAGAAGTGGCGGGTCAACATGATGATGTAACCCGAGTGATTCAGACGCCCAACGAACTGGTCCAGCTCTTGGAAGCCGCAGTACCCCTTTCGGCTCATATCATCAATCTCTCCTGTCCAAGCTCGGAATTTGTCGTCTGGTAACGTAATCAGCAATCGTCTCGTGTCCAGTCTCCATCCGGGAACGATCTGGATTTCTGCTGGGCTCCCTTCGGCGATGAGTTTGGTCAAGGAGAGCAGCGGTCGTCTGGGAATGGGTTCCCTGTCATCCCTCGCATGAGGCCTGCTGCTCGTGACATGGATAGCAAGCGGGACTACGTGGGGTTGGGACTGACAGTTTTCGGGAGTGTCAAGGAAGACGTTTATCTACTGGGCCTGACTCGGGCATCGGTACTTCCACGGCCATCCGCCGACCAGTTGCGATCGTGACTGACTCGTTCTCTCTCTGTGGTGTCGGAGTTTCTGGCTGGGCTGGGTTCCGAAGCTCGTTCGAGTTCCAGTCCTTGCACCGAGAGATTTTGTTCGCCAGATCCGTCACTATCTCCGAGAACAGGCACCATGTGGGTGGGTTCGGGGATCTTCCGAAGATCAGTCGCAGGGACAAGTAGGCTATTCCATCGTGGACTGCAATGGTCTGATTCCCCACTGTGAGCTATCCTTCGGTAGGCGTCACTGTAATCGTACTTGCTGATCAGTATCCGAATCGTCGAGAATTTTAACCGAACCGCAACAATATAGTGCAGAATCCTCGGGAGACACCATCCATAGATCATTTCAACGTACTCGGACATATCAATCCTGTTGTTTATGGAGGTTGCTGTACCATTTTGGTTTGAGGAGAAGCTGAGGAGGTCTTGTGTCATGTGGTACTTGATTTCCCTGTTCCCGTGCGCATCAATTTGTCCACTGCTTCACCACTCCGAGCGGTTGAACTGCAGCTCCGGGTATTTGTTCCAATATCGACACCGGAATGGGGATTGTGAAGCCGTGAATGACGTCCTTTGCCAGGAGTTTTTGGAGTTGTTCCGCTGACTCCGTCGCCGACTTGTGGTTCCCCCGTTTCAACAGTTTCCGCAACTCAGCTGATTTTGTGGCCGGGTCTAGCTCTGTCTTGAACACGTAGGGTATACCTCCTGTGAGTACCAGCTCCAGCTTGTCAAAGTTTGGGTGCCTTCCAATTATCAGTTTGAGCTGATTAACGGTTCTAAACTCCGAAACGTATCCAAGCATTGTGTCCGAGAATTTTTCGATCAGCTCCGACACGTTGAAGTTTGATTCTTCCAGTATCAACGCGTTCGTTTCTGCTGCTTTCGCATTTGGTTCGAATTGGATCGGCGACCTTGCTGGTACCTCCGTTTTCCCGCTTGCCGCTCGTGTCAGCTCGACAATGAACCAGCTGGGAATCTCGATCTTATTGTCGTCGGGCCCTCTTACCGCTACTCCAAAGAAACTGACGGCACTGCTTGGAAGGTAGTGTCCCGCTTGCACCCCCCGCTTGTTGCCGGTTTTTAACTCACCTGTTGTTAACTTGTCCGTTTCGTCCGCTAAGTCCAATCGCGCCGTGTTCCTGGTATACTTGCGCCTTCTGTTGCGTGCTGCTTCCGCTTCTGCCCTCGTGCTCCGCATCCCTGGACCCAGTTTGTTTGTTCCAAGCAAAGCTGGGCTCCCATTCGTTAGTGTCGCCATTGAATGTTGGTTGTCGCACGGCGAGTTCTGGTCTGGTCGCGCGGGAGGGTTGAGAGGTGCGGGCAGGGATCGAGGCGGGCTTTCGGGGGCCGTACCCCGTACTTGCAAAAGGTTCAGCGCTGGTGGAGGACACCAGTGCCTGGGGGTAAGCCCGGGGTTGGGAGGGGTGGGTTCGGGCGGTGCAATCCGCCGTACTTGCAGGGTGTTTGTCCCCCCGGTGGGGCGACTGGGGGGAAGCCCAATAGTGGGGAGTTGGTGATGGCCACATGCTGCGAGAACATGCACGACGGGAGTGCCGAATGGCAATGCCTCGCCTGGCCGATCCCATCAATGTCCTGCCGAGGTGACGGGTGTGGTTGGTGGGTGGACCTCCCGTGGCGCATGATGCTTTCGGCTTGTCGGAACTCCGGCGAGGTCATGTTCTTCGCGAGAACATGTGCGAGTTTGCACCCGTAGGTGCACTGTGCCATCATTTGGAAGCGGACACAAAGTGGCGCCGCTCGCGGTTGCTTATTTTTCTTCGGTAACCGGGGGTCCATGGACTTTGGCCATCGATAAGTCCCGGGGGCTCTGTCCGCGAACAAGCTCAGGAAATCGACCCCCTCCTTGACAAGCCATGATGGGTGCGGGTCCCTGTTGGTATGTGCATCTGACGGGTGATGCTTCTGGACTCCAAGGGCACTCCGAGTTAGGGTGGTGGCAGCTCCCAAGGCCTTTGATCTCTTGGTAGATGGTTCCTCGGTTCCCTTTGCACTAGTGGGTCTCACCGCCTTCTTGGGAGTAGGTGAGAGTGCCGCCGGGAGTGCAATAGTTAGTGTGTCACCATCCTCAATCTTGTCCATAAGCTTCTTAGCTTTGTCGACTAGCAAGTTTTCGTCTACCATGTCGGGAAGCTCTCCCGCACTGGTAATCATGTCGAAGAAATTTTGTAGTGCCGTGTCAACACTATACACGAACTTTGACCCAAAGCGGTCCTCCGTTTGGAACCTGTCATGAATCTTGGCAAATGCCCGGTTCCACCAGTGTGTTTCCAGTAAGTATGCTAACCCTCTTGTAGCGATCAACCCCTTGCAGGTTAGCAGTTCCAGCATTTCGAAAGCCGTTTGTAGTTGGGTTTTTAGGTCATGAGCGTTGGTGGGGTGGAAGAACCCTTGCTTTGCGTAGTAGGCTATGGTATCGTCCTATACGTCCATATCGAAGTACTCCCGGAGGGAGGCAGTGGTACTGTCGAATCCGCGCGCTCCCATATCCACTATCTTCGGATGAAACATGAATACCGTGCACTAGAGACCATTCGGCCTCTGAAGCCGTGGCCCGATTTCTGGTTATGAGCACTAATTTGACACTAATTTTAACGTTTTCTCTGTTATGCATGATACATCCACCAGACATAACATATAAAAAATTCACTTAAGTAAATCGCACGCCTGGAGCATTTTTCATCAGCGCGCATTTTCTACGCTCGAGCTCTCGAGCTAATCTCAGTTCATGCTCTCGATTCTCAAATGAAGCATTATAGAAGTAGTACGGTGACAGCAGACAACAACGATGACGATAAGTCATGACGCCGCTTTGTCGTTAAAGTAAACAGCACGACGTTGAAGTCACTAGAGGGCTTGCAAATGTAATACACAGCTAATAGAAACTATACATGAATTTTATCCACTTCAGCCTTGTACTACCAGAAAGACTCTCCACGCCACCGTGCAAACATCATCATTTCGAGGTCAGAGAAATTAGGTTGGCACTGCCTGTACCAGCCCTTGACTTGCTTGATGCGGGATAAATGCACCATTGGCTGCAACCATTCTCCTCCTCTCGTCCTAATTCATCTTGTAGTTGTGCTTTGGTGTCGCTTGCTGACTGGTCGAATAACTACTATGCCACGACGGGCCTTGGGCAATTTGTGTCGACAGTCGACACCCATCAACTGAAAAGCCAGGTGAGAGGTGCAAACGAAGTAAGAGACAATCGGAGGACATCATTCAAGACAGCAGAATAATGGATGGTTGAGCGATAGCATCAAGACGTACCGCGTTTGCATTTGTGTAGTGCTATAAAATCTGCACGAACAAAAAACTTTGATCCATACGAGTACACATCAACTCTTCAGTTATGCTGACCTCATCACGGTTTCTGTCTCCTCCTTGATGGAAATTGTTCATCTTTCTCAACAGGATAGCCGATGAGCACTCATGCACAGATTGTTCATTGTCAACAGTGCTTGAAAGTGTGTCTTCCTCCAAAATGCATGAAATTCTCGGCGATCCAGAATTTCGCTCGCGTAGAGCTTACGTGGGAATCAGTAGATTTTTACGGTGCATCCACGTGGAAGGTCAATTTCAGGCCGCAAATCGACTTCACCAAAAAGCCGAAGTTCGCAGCGTCCGTGCATCTCCTGATGCACCACCACCCAAGGAGCATCAATATGCACGATCTCATCGAAGTTCAAGGAATTGGTGGAGAAATCGCACATTTCATGAGCTCAAAAACCGTTATCTACTCTGTCGTAATGAATCTATTCTTCACACATACAAATTTTAGAGTGTTAACGGTGGTATAACGAGAGGCCGGCGGGATCGGGCCACTGCTTCAGAGGCCGAATGGTCTCTAGTGAATCCCCCTGCGTTCGCGAGATATGTCTCTAGGGACAGGAATCCGGTGGAGAGGAATCAGTGGCAACAACCTTCGGAGAAGGTTCTGCTCCATCCTCGGCCCGCGGCTTTCAGTAATCCTATGGCTTTTTGTGGGGTTTTGGTCATAATCAGAGTCAACATGAACTCGGACATGACTGGCTCATCCCCCATCTTTGTTGTGCATAAGGCGGTGAAGAGTCATTTTTGGTCGGGTCCCAGCGCCTTCAATAAGGACAGATTTGACTCTTTCTTCGAGATTTCGTTCTCGCGGCTCTCGTGCATCCGGTTCAGTTCGCGTACAATGCTTTGCGAGGAAACTGCCCAAGGTGCAGCGGCGTCGTCAATGGGGTCTCCCCCTCCTCTTCGGTCTCTTGTCTCTGGGGCTTCGGTTTGCCCGTCGCCTCTTAGTTTCCCTTTTATGATCGTGATAGTGTGGTTTAGTGTCGGATTCTCGTCAACGTCGGCGAGTTTGACTTCGGTCAGGCCTCCGTTGTCGGATGCCCAAAGCATTCCCAGAGGCAATTCGAGGTTTGTCGCGTCGGATAGCTTCCTTTCCACCTCCTCTTTGTCATCCTCCTCCGGGTCGACTCGAAGGGCGTCGATGATTTTGATGGCCAATTCACGGGATCTTACAGTTGGTGCCCCCTTTGCCAACTGAAAAATTGCAGGGTGGATAACGAAGAGGTTCGGTTTATGGCAGAGTATGACATTTCCCTGGGAGACGAGGGAGGCGAACTCATCTCCCGTCGTTGCTCCGGTCACTGATTCGAGGGTAGGACAGTTCACCGTAGTGGTTCTCCGGCCATTGATAACTTTGATCTGCTGGGCTGTAGCATCATCACTGGCGAGCACCTTGAAGTAGCTAGCAACTATCGCCAAGGTTGCCCTGAATAAAGACTAAGTCAGAACCCCTGGGTTTGTTGCACAAAAACCCATGGTGGATAATGTCCATCTTTCCAGGCTCAGCTGGGACAACGATCATGTTTCCGTGCATGCTCCCCGCGATCGACTGAGTGAACGTGTCTGGTTGTTCGAGGAAGCTGACAGTTTTGGTGACTAAATCAACGAATTCTTCGTCAAATAAGCTCTGGTAGGTTCCCTCGTCTTCCCGGTTCCTAGCGTAGAAGGTTGTCCAAGAGGTGGAAGCGATAGAAGCCATTGAATATTTTAGAAATTAGTTACTAGGATGATGCGATGATGCTTGCACAATTTTTACCTGTTCGGTGAAAATGTGAGAGGCCTGTGTTTTTGGCACTTGACTCCAACTTCCTTACCCTGTTGATACATCGTGAGGTTGGGGGCGACTTGCCGATCGGTTCCGTCACGGACGTGTCGTTGGGTCGGGTCTCTCCGTCTCTCCCGAGCCCGCGGGAAGTGATCCCCCACAATTCTCCTGAATTCTACTACTAGTGTGCTGTCTCCTACCAAACGGTATCCGGTACCGGAGGACGATTAAAGAGCAAGTCTTATCATGGCTATAAGTCAATCGTGTTTCGAAAAAATTTCAAAAACGCAATTCTTATGGGGGGGTACAAGGATTTTGGGGGGGTCAAATTTTAGACTTTTTTTATACCTAGGTATAAATTCTCGAAATTTATACCTAGGTATAAATGTTTGCACCTCTCGGGGTATAGTAGTACTGTGTCATTGCTCCAGTGGTAAAATGTACAGTTTCTACATGAATTTTCACACCATCATTATACCAGATTGCTTGTTGTCACCATTTCATTCCGAGTGATTCATCACATTCACAAGGAATGCACAACCAAGATGGCAACTCCACCAGGAACTCCTCACCAAGACACCACTCCCATTATCATCCATTGTGAATGATGATTTTTGTGAATCCAAACCTTCCAAGGCGCACGCCGAGACACTCCCGCTGGGGAGCGGAGTTAGACACAAGACAGGTATCAGGATTGCTCGTTGGTCGATGATGTGAGAGAAGACGACACAAGGAGACACAAGATGATACTGTATGTTCGTGAGGCGAGTTAGCTGTGAAGAGGAAGGCTGGAACCGTAGCGATAGCTGTTCCCTTGTCACCTTTACGATCGCGTATCGACCGGCAAAGATGCAGATGAGGTTAAAAAGCTAAGCTAGAGTAAGTTGTGAGCGGAGTACATGATGTGCTCCGATTACACTCTGTAGTGATGTGTAGTAGCGCTGGTACACTGTAGGGATTGGCAGTAGTGTGGGGTACCAAGCGAGAATATGGAGAAGCGGCGCGCTGGCAGTGATTTGTGAGTACCGTACTGCATGTCCAGTGCGCCGGGTGGCGGATGAGAAGTAAATGTACTGACAATTTTTCAATCAATGAAAGGAGTTTGATTGATGAAGAACAAGTTGTGATGACACAGTGCACTTTGTTCGTGGTGAAGTCATCAGGGTGATTTCATGTTTCATTGACATGTAGTCGTACTGTCGTACAACGGTACCCATACGACTACTTCGATTCTCTATTTCGCTCAAGGGTATACGGCGTTTACCATAAGAATTGCGTTTTTTAATTTTTTACGAGGGTCTAAATTTTATACCCAGGAGGGTATAAAATTCTACTTTTACACCCCACACGATAAGACATGCTCTAAGTTGTAGCGTTGTGCCGTCTCATCGCACCGCCACTTCTTCAGACCTTGTCAACAGGGTACTTGTACTAGTTTAAGCACAATAGTGGGTTGAAAAATAAAAATTGACACCTAATATCCCTCGTATGACACTCAAATGGGTATCAATCGATGCGCGATTTCATAACGGATCGACTGGTCTAAGAATATTGGAGATACGAGAGCGTTTTTCGAGAAGTTATGTTTAGTCGAAAATTTCGGGTACCGATTTTTTTAGGGGAAATTGCTATCGTACCTGTTATCTATTCCAAAAATTGAAAACACCTGTTATCGGCTATAAAACACCCCCTCAAATGACAATAATAGCATGCTAACTTTTAGTATATCAATAACATCTATTATCTTTTTGCCGTTTTTTCAATATCATCATTTATGTTTTACACAATTTGCAATATCACCTGTTATTATTTGCAATAACACCTGTTTCGATTGTGCCAATTTCAACTCCACGCAAATTATCATACCCCATAACGTAGAATGCCAACACATTGACACGCTTTCAAACGTAAGGATCTCATGCATTGCTTTTATCATGTGCTTCACACTGATGAAATAAGCTGTGTTATTCCATTGACAAAGCTTGGCGGGTTGGTGTGAGGAAGTATGTGGTCATCTTGTGTGCTCTTGGGTACATTCTGGTTGCATTGTCATATGTCTTCAGATTCTTGGGCTTGAGACCGGCCAGTAACAAAAAATCGCTCGTATACAGTGCTGTACAAATGTACATTGACAATCTTTTTTGACACCAAGTGACACAACACAATCTCATCAGCCATTCATCATCATCAACAGCATCACCCTCTCCCTCCCCCTTCCCTTTTTGACAGTCCCTGACACTGATTTCTTGTCTCATTATGCCACCAAAGAAGAAGCCAAGAAGAGCGGCTGTTGAGAAGAGCTTTTTTCCAGGAGACCCAAGGTTCACTTTTGCTCTCTTGGCACATGCAGAAGATGTGCAGGCGCTGAAGGAGAATAAGTATTTGAGTACAAACCTGTTGGACTACTTGATCCAAAGAGGAGCTCCATCTCCCACACCACCGTTGCTTCCCTCTCAGGATGAAGATATATCCGTACCACCATTGTACATTGGTGGATTAGCAACAACTTTCTTCATTGAGAAGGCAAATGAACTGGTGCTCACATCAACGTCACGAAAGAGCCTTGAAATCATTTGAACAAGCCTGAAGAGCTACAAAGCCACCACCCTTGCCAGGGGATCAAAGCTTGTTGTGCCAATGGTTCTTAAGTCACATTTTTTGTCCTTGTGATTGAGTTGACTGGAAAGCATGGTTGTGAATTCTACAAAGGTATTGAGTACTATGACTTGATGGATTTTTGCAGTGCACCTACGACAAGGACACGAGGTGCAGCAAGTCATATTGTTTGTGCATTTCTTGCTGAATTTCACAAATTTGCGCTTTACTTTGTCTGTGATGATAAGTTTAAGATAGGTCGCCCTCAAACTCAGGTCGAGCACTGCCCATGTCCGACTCAAGGTAATGTAATTGATTGTGGCTGGCCTCTTTTTGATTGGTGTGGTTCTGCACATCATCGACAGTATTCCAATCACCAATGAAACATTCAAACAAGAACATATGACAAAACTATGTTCTGATTTGGCAACTCACCTTGGCGCTGTTGAAAACTTATCCAAGTATCCACTTCCTTGCAGCGCCATCAGAGGATGCTTTCCGGCATTGCTCACCATGGACGACACCTATGATGGCAGCATTGTGGTTCTTGGAGTATCAAAAAATGCAGAGGACTCAGCAAATGCCGAGTCCTCAACTGCTGAAGTTGAGGTCATCATGGACGGAAAAGACACAACAAATGATGTGTCTGCTAATGTTGCAGAGTCATCCGCAGCCTTCTCATGTAACGTCATTGAGGGTATAGTGGATGGGAATGTAGCAACTAAAGAGTCAGCAGCAAAGGATGCAACACAGTCGCCTGGCATGCTTAAGCTTCTCATGGAAAAGATCTCACCGGCAAGCCGTGCAATGAAGAAGTGTGGAGGCAAGATATTGAGATTTGAGGAAGGAGAGGAGAAGAAGAACAATACTGAAAAGAAGAAGGTTGCTGGCGGTATTGTAATTGTGCAAGCCAAGACAGACTCCCAGAGCATGCAAAGTGAAGGTCAGGAACAACAAGGATGCCAACCACTACAAGCACATAACAAAACGAACACCAACACGAAAGAGCATGTTGGAGATGTTGTATTCTCCAAACTAGTGAAGGAACTCAAAATTGAGTCCTTCAAAAGCCTTGCTGATGTGACTCCAGTCATGGAGCAATACCAGAAGCAGTCTGGATGTCAGGTTGTGATTCGTTGAAGTGAAGTGGACAAGTTCCGGGTCTACAAATGCGCTGAGCACGTCAACTGTGTGTTCAAGGTTCATGTTGGGAGAAGACGATCAGATGGCAAGTATGTCATCAAGAAGCAATCTGTGTTGCGTCACACAACGGTCCGTCGTCCACTCAAAGCAAGTGATGGGCGACAGTGGAAACAGAGGCGCACTGAGAAAGTTCAGGAATACATTGAAGAGGCTGCTAAAACTAAGGTTGGAATACCAACTGCCCGAGATGTGATGAAAACGGGATTTCTGAAGGGGGATTCCGTGTCTTGCTTACTTTGCTGCCTACTGTGGCCTTCACAAAGAGTCACGAATGTCAAAGCACAGAGCAAAAGAAGGCAACCAGCAAATGATTCCATACCTGCAAGAACTACTGAAAGGCAATGCGGCTTCAGTCATTGAGTGGGAGAATTGAGGATCATGAATTGCTACAGGCTATGGTGATTCCGGGATTTATGGATGGCATCCTTAAGTTTGTACGCCCCGTGATCTCACTCAATGCGGCACATATGAAATGTGCTGACCATGTTGGCACTCTTTCCATTGCTTCTGTATTGTCAGGAGGTAACGAGGTATATCCAATTGGCTTCCTTCTGTCTTCTGGAAATGAAGACCGAGAAACATGGACAGTCTTCCTGACAAAGCTGAAACAGGCTTGCCCTTCTTTGTGCGAAAGGGATGCAACAACTGAGCTGAATCCTTTCATCTTTATATCGGATCGTGACAAAGGACTTCAACCAGCGCTGGTTAATGTGTGCCCAGACAACACAAATGTGCTGTGTGTCAAGCACATTGAAGCCAATGTGAAGCAGAGGTTTGGTGCACAATGTGCGGCATATGTCTTTCGGATTGCACGAACATTCTCTACACGGCAGGAGAAATTCTTCATTGATCAAGTCCGGAAGCTACAACCAGCCGCTGCAACCTACATAGAAAGCATTGATGGATTGTGGAAGAACACATCCTGGCTGGATGAGAACATGAGACTTCCGCCTCGGTATGGAATCATCACATCAAACACAAGCAAATCTGCCAATAGCATGTTCCTTGCACCTCGCAGCATGCCATGGCTCAAAGCAATCGAGAAGATTATTGACATCATGACGAGTCGCATTTCAAGAAATAGAATGAAGTATGTTGACAAGAATCCAGATAATGTTGTTGCTGCTGTCTGGCAAAGGATGAGAGATGAAAGGGATGCTTCGGCCGGATTTGATGTGTACGAGTTGGCAAGTGGAGGAGGGCAATACAAGGTAACACCTCAAACACAAGAAATTAGTTCGGGGGATCATGCAACACACCTTACTCGGATAGTCGAAAAGGTGGTGTACTTGTGGCTTCTGGCAAGATATTGGTATTCCGTGCCATCACTTTATGGCATGTTTTCAAAAATTGAGTGATAGAATGGAATTCAGAAGTCTGTTATCTGAATCAGACGATGGCATACCAGACTTTTACAAGTACAAGGCACTGTTCCAGGTGTGTTAGACACAATTGCTTATGATGGAAAAACAAAGCCTCCTCCACCAAGAATCAAAAGACAAGCTGGTAGACCAAAAGTGAAAAGATACTGCAGACGGAGTGAACTCTCTGACCCATCAAAGTCGCCAATTGTGTGTTCCAAATGTAGAGAGTGTGGACACAAGCGCCGAACATGTGGAATGAAACCAAAGGTGGTCCTTACAAATGTTGCTGACAACAAACAAGAATAGTTGCTCTTAAAGTAGTTCAAGTTGCATGTATATGTGGTGTTGTGGCTGTTGCTCTTGATCATGAAGAAGAGCTACTTCATGATGAGATTGTGTTGTGTCACTTGGTGTCATAAAAGATTGTCCATGTACATTTGTACAGCACTGTATACGAGCGATTTTTTGTTACTGGCCGGTCTCAAGCCCAAGAAATCTGAAGACATATGACAATGCAACCAGAATGTACCCAAGAGCACACAAGATGACCACATACTTCCTCACACCAACCCGCCAAGCCTTGTCAATGGAATAACACAGCTTATTTCATTAGTGTGAAGCACATGATAATGCTAAGCAATGCATGAGATCCTTACGCTTGAAAGCGTGTCAATGGGTTGGCATTCTACATTATGGGGTATGATAATTTGCGTGGAGTTGAAATTGGCACAATTGAAACAGGTGTTATTGCAAATAATAACAGGTGATATTGCAAATTGTGTAAAACATAAATGGTGATATTGAAAAAACGGCAAAAAGATAATAGGTGTTATTGATATATTAAAGGGGAAATTGCAATTTAGTCCTTTAATAAGTTTAAAGATTATAAAGTACAATGACCCTCTATCTAGCTTTGTACACTATTGCAATATAGTACATTATGATTTCACTATTTCAATAAAGTACACATGTTTTGGCCATGTTTGCTGTGTAGTCCATTTTTTAATTGTAACACCCATTTCTCAATTTCCGCGCCCGCCACGCCAAGGTTCCACTGAAGATATGGTACCCCGTTGTGTAGATCAAACATAAATCAACCATGGTCACTACTTTTTCATGGAGCCGTTCTCCATCATTTATTTTCTGATGATGGCATTGTTGGCTACAAACCTTTTCATTCTGACCCTGTCCATCAACTTTAACAGTGGTCATAATTCACCTTGGTGCGATGCTCTTGTCACATTGTGTGATGCAATAATTCTACGGGCTGGCTGGTTACCATCCATCAGATTCTGATGCCGATATTGTTGCTTATTGATCAAACTGGCAAAACCGAGCAGGTGGAGCCGACAAAGTTGTTTCGAAGAGCCCCAGCAGGAAAGCCGTTGAACACAAAGAGTGCAACAACGGACATCATGACTCCGATGTGTCCCTCGAGTCCGGAGAGATGGAGGATTTGTTGCAGGAAGCCGTCAACCAGCATTTTGAGGCAAAACAACTTCCCAATGAGTTGGTCATCAATGCCCCAGTGGTGTCCACTTCTTCCAAGACGGAGGAAAGTGATCTTACGGGTGTATGATTCCTGTCGGACACTACCTTCTAGTACAAGGTGATGGCGGAAGCCAACGTTGACTCCTTTGCAAAGATGGAACACATCAACCCTCTCGTGGAAATCTATGTACAAAAAACTGGCAAAATCTTGCGCATCAAGCGTTCCATCAATGGGAAATTTCGGTTCTATCAATGCAGGGAACACATCAACTGTCCATTTGCTTGGGATTCGTGCCTTGAGGCACACCAGGAGTGATGGTATGTAGTATGCTATCTCTAGGAGGATGAAGACAATCCATGCTGGAGTTCATTGTGCACCACTTGCAGCCTGATGGAAGGAAATCACGTTGTGAGGACAATGGCAAACAAAAAGACGATTCCCAAGTCGTTTCGTCCAACACACTATGGCGTGCCGTCAACCGGGACACCACCATGGCTGATAACCAAAAGGTTGGACTGCAAGAGCATTCAGCTGGTTGGATCTTGCATTGAGGAGCTTGAAAGAACAAAGCCAGGGTCAGTGCTGATTGGGTTCACATGTTTGCCAACCTTTGAGATTCAGAGCATTCACCTCCTTCGTGGATTTGTGAAATATGCTCTTAAGTGTGAGACCGGTGATTTTCCTTGATGCTACCCACCTTTGCAGTGAATTCAAGGGAACATTACATGTTGCATCTGTTCTGACACCAGGGGACAAGAACAATGTATTCCCCATTGGTTTCATGATTGCCAGCAATGAGGATTGGCAAACTTGGGTTCAGATGTTGAAGTATCTAAAGGAAGCATGCCCCATTGTTTGTCAGCAGGTGTTAAACATCTCTGATTCCCAATACCGTAGACTCTCTATCCAGTAGTGAACTTGACGCTACTAGATCCTGTTTTTGAATATTGTGAGTTCTAGAAATTACACTTTCTAGATCTATTCCAATCTTGTTCCTGGACTCCAAAAGCTCCCAAGATTAACCACACATCTCATCCAGTACAAGCAGAACAAACACAAGACCACTTTCCTTAAGTCCAAGTTGGAACAAGACCAACTCCAAGGCTGAAAGTAATCCCACTGGGTTAATCTAACCCCAGATCCATTGGCACATATGCCTATAAAGGCTTTCCAACTCTTGCAAGCCTCTTGGCATAAATCCTTATGTCAGGTCTTGGTCTTGGACTTGTTTGAACCTCTGTTCACAACTGTCCAACCAAGATCATCATCGTCCAGGACATAGCTATCACACGATTCGATCGAACAGATAGTTTTTGTAGTTGCAGTGTTGTCGCGTGGTACAATAGCACCGTTGCCATCGACACCGTCATCATCTGAGGCGTGTTGGGAGCGGTCATTTCCAATTCCACATCATATTTGGAACAGAGCTCCTGTACATAAGACTCATTTTCACCTGCATTGTCGCACCGAAGGAACTTGCATTGTTTGCCCGCTGCTTTATTCATCTTAAGTAATTTGCCAACGGAATATGGATACCGCTCTTCTTTGGTAGAAAGCAGTCCCAACTGAATCTTGTATGGTCGTCCACGATGCGAAGCCAATACTTGTTCTGGTTCAAAGAGTCCGAATAAGGGCCCGAAATGTCCAAGAAAAGTCGTTCTCCGGGAGCCTTGGCCTTTGTCAACGTAGACTTAGGAACCGTCTTGGCGCGTGCTTTTGCGAGAGCGCACGAACCACATGGTTTCACTGTCCCAGTCAATGTCCAACCTTGTTTCGCGGCCATAGCATTCACCGTACGAGTGTCAGGATGTCCCAACAAGCCATGTGCAACATTGATATCGAGAGTCACGGGTGAAGCCGTTAAATTATTTACTGACTCCCTGTCATGTGGTCCGGGCGTTCGAGTCCCGTCAAAATAGCACAGTCTGTCCTTATCGTTTATCTTGAACCGAACTGGTGCAGTAGACATCGGCGTATCCCAGACAAATTCATTACGGGTAACTTTGCTTAAGCTCCAATTGTTCTCGATGAGCTGGCGAAAGCTGACAATATGCTTGGTAAACGCAGGGGCGTAGTACACATCTGTGAAGGACACAAGCGTTCCGTCATTGTCCGTCAGTGTCACTGTTCCCTGTCCGAGCGTCTCAACCATGTCTCCATTACCAATTTCAATTTTCCGATTAGAGGGGCGCATGTCGGTCATAAGAGTTTTATCGTATGTAACTCCCGACGTAGCTCCTGAATCGAGAAGCCATTCCTCCGTGTTATCTGTACCAGAAGATCCGACAAATTCGTTCGAAACTTGATGACCGGCATAATTGCCACGAGGGTGATTGATAACAGTCAAAGCTGTGGATTCGACAATTTCCGTATGGACATCCTCCGCAGTCGTGGTCATGATCACAGGACGTTCGAATGCCACATCAAAGTCGGTATGAATGTCTCCACAAGTTTGCTCAAAACTGAATAACTCAGAATCCTGCCAATTGTTGATTTCACCGCCATTTCTCTCCTTCTGATTGTCCTTTTCATCCCATTCTTTCTCCACAACTCCGGTGACACCCACAAACATAGCCATATCCGAAGTAGGATCACTTGTAGCCTTACTCTTCTTAGGCTTAGTGCACTTGTTCGAGTAGTGACCTTTCTCGCCACAGTTGTAGCAAGTAACGTTTGACTTGGCGCTAGAGGTCTTTCCCTTTCCACCAACCTCGTCGCTGCCTTCAACCGCTTTTGAACGACACTCTGCCGCCTTATGGCCGATCTTTCCACAGTTTCTGCAGATCCCTTTGAACTTCTTGTAGGGATGCTTGTTCATGTTCGCCATCAATGCCGATTCCGAGGTAGACTTTCCTTTAACCTTTAACAAAGACTTACACTGCAAAACAATCTCCTTGCGAAGCTTGGTCAACGTAGTATCCGCCAACTCGCCACGGAACTTCACAATCACAGGGTCATAGCCCGTCAACATAGAATTCATGATGTGTGACTTCATTTGGAGCTCATCCTTCTCATACTTTGCGTTGATCCTCCCGATGCGCATGTTGAGATGATCCAAGTCGTTGAACCACAACTCTGGATCCTTCTTGACTTCAACCAACTTGCAAGCGCTGAATGCTTCGGCCAAATCCGGGTAGTTCTCCTCCGGTGAGCACGGACTCTTTGAAATCTGATGGCAAAATGCTTCCGCCAGCCAATTGTTAAGAAGCGTGGAGCTGCGCGCCCCAAAACCAAGAGAATTTGGCATCGAAGTGCTGAAATACCAACTGGGTAAAGATTCTCCAATCATCTGTTCAAACTGCGACCGCCGAGGTCACAATAAGAGGACATTTCCAAATTCCGGGCCCCTAACGCCCGGGAAAAGAGATTGCTTCCCGACGCGAAGGCTGATGGAAGCAACAAAAACTTTGATTACGAGCATAGCAAAGAGAAGCAACATGAAGACTAACACACAATCATAGTGAAGAGGAGCAATATGAAGACGCTCTAGATGCACTAGACGCACTTGAAGAGGAAAGTGACAACTCAAGTAACCAAAGAGAAGTTCTTGAACAAGAATAAGCAAATGACAAAAGTAACGTTACTAGTACTACTAGTTACATGTCCCGCAGCATCCATGTTACTTGCTGTGTGTTATGTCATCTTCTTCCGTTTTCTTGAAACGGCATTCCACATCAACGAGGACGCCACCATTTTCATCGCAACTGTGAATTAAGTTCACCTCGTTTCGAGGTACCTTGAGACAAAAATCCAGCCACCAAAAGAACTCTAGCTACCAGCCCTGTCCCTGGTGTGGATGTACTCAATTGGCTGGGTTGTCATGATCAGTGTTTGGAAAGACTCTTTCCATGTCAACCTTGCCGTAGTTGTCCAAAGCTACATCATCCTCCTTGATGACATAGTCTTCATCAGCTTCATGGTAATTGGCTTCAATGTTGGAATTGTCACGTCTTTGTTCATCAGCCAGACTCCTTGCTATAATCAACATCTTCACGGCCAATACTATTCTTCATGACGGTCGAGTTGTTCATGGCCACTTGGTTTCAATTTGCACAATTATCATTGTGTGCTGCTTTCCAACACGAAGATCTCCTCCACTCTACTGTGTACGAGAAGTTGTGTAGAACAATACTGGTTCTAAACTTGAATTGTTTGTCAGTGATCTTTGACACACCATGGATAGCACACAATGTGACAAGAGCATCGCACCAAGGTGAATTATGACCACTGTTAAAGTTGATGGACAGGGTCAGAATGAAAAGGTTTGTAGCCAATGACCCTATCATCAGAAAATAAATGATGGAGAACGGCTCCATGAAAAAGTAGTGACCATGGTTGATTTATGTTTAGTCTACACGACGGGGTACCATGTCTGCAGCGGAATCGTGGCGTGGCGGGCGCGGAAATTGAGAAATGGGTGTTATAATAAAAATATGGATTATATTGCAATCATGGCCAAAATACGTGTACTGTATTGAAATAGTGAAATCATAATGTACTATATTGCAATAGTGTACAAAACTAGATAGAGGGTCATTCTCTAGTGTGTACTACTACTTTATAATCTTTAAACTTATTTATGGACTAAATTGCAAATTCCCCTATATTAAAAGTTAGCATGCTATTATTGTCATTTGAGGGGGTATATGGTATATTATTGCCGATATCAGGTGTTTTCAATTTTTGGAATAGATAACAGGTACGATAGCAATTTCCCCTATTTTTTAACATATAGTAATGGGACGACCTAGCTTTGCCCGTGTTGTCAAACCAAGAAAATCCTGAAAACAATTGGTGGCATCGAAGATGATGCAAATGAAGGCAACAACCATGGTAAAATTGAGTCCATTTGCCAAATATTACTCCCTAAAACAATCATCTAGATGACTGCAATTCTAAAATGCGTTATTGGAAGGTGTGTACGTTGTTCACTTGCGATCCAGAGTATACAAGAAATGCCTCACGGTACCAATGGAGGAACTCCTCCCCATTCAATCAAAAGGATCCACAACCAAAACCTCATACCCGATCCTTCAATCATCAAACTTCCAAAAGGCATTGCAACTCGGTGAAAAACGACCTCCTCTTAATGGTCGGCATCACCCTTACTCAACAGAAGGAGGTTCGGCCGGTAGTCTGCGCTTCCCCTGGCCAGGTCTTTTCCGACGACGACGAGCGGTCCACAGTTGGTACAAATGACTACTCATGCATACCATTTCCTCGTCCTCCAGCATGACCACCACAGAATGAGCTGCTCTCCACCGATAAACTGCGAAAAAAAGCAGTACAATATGTTAGTAGAAACACGTAAAAATTTTCAAGGAAATTCGTTTGCAACATGACATCAAAACGCACATCAAAGTGGCAGCTTCAGATGACAGTCTCAACATGAAACTCAACATCTTAATTCATGTACAACTTCTGCTGTTGCCCTGCTTTGGATCATAAGTCATCATAATCCTTGCTTTGCCGAGCCTTTTGCTTGGTTGATGCATTCAAAGTATGAGCAATTGTTTTCAGGAAAAATTGTCAAGCTTGAACAAAAAAATCATACAGACATCCGCTCGCCATATCTTTCGATAAACCATTGGTACGTCGGAACACCCTACAAAACATCTCTACCCAATACAGTTATCTTCCAGTTTGATAGGTGGCTAAAGAGAAGTCTTAGTGTATGAATACATCGATAACGGATGGAATCTGGAGTCGTCCCATTTCTCCTGAAAACAATTCGTCCCGATACTGTGCTTAAACTAGTACCACGTCGATTGCTATCTTGTCATTCATTCGTTTCATCGCAATGCAGTTAAGTACCAACGATTATGTCTGCCTTAACCTTCAAGGTTTGGTGGCGCCATTGGATATGGTCAGTTAAAATACAATCATCCAGGAGGTCAAGAGTGATGCATAAGTCTTGATGCGGGACGATTGTATCGAAACTTGACTCGCGCAGTTCAGGAGTCCATTCGGCAAGAGCGACAATAAAGGGTGATCAGTGACTTTCACAATCAAATGCCGTGAGTATGTCTGGTATATTTCTGTTGGCAGCGCTACTCCGATCACGTTCCCTCAAGTCATGATTGAATATGAAGTGCACGTACGGAAGGCTATATCCTTTCTCGCAACAACTCATTGAATTGAACCAAAGTCCATGTTCAACTTGTCGACTTGTCGTGTTATCCATTGCTTTTCGTTTTATTTGTGAAACGGAAATCCTCAGACACTGACTATTCGTAATTGTTGATCCCAAGCTTATGGGCCGGGAAACCTCATGGTTTTGCGTTGGCGCAATCATGACTATGAAACATTCGTTCCCATCGCTTGTCGTTGTGGTGTTTTAATAACCAGACGCAAGATTAGGTCGCAGGAGCTGCAGATGATCGAGGCTGTTGTGGCGCTATACCTTGAAGGACAGATCTATGTCGATTACAATGACCTCAATTCCACGAACCATTGACAATTGTCTGAACGGCATTTCCTTGATTGCTTTGCATCATAACGCGTTATCAAGCGTCGAAAACAAGTACATTATGGATGATATAATCGAACTGAGTGAAATGGCGACTCTTCCACAGCCGATGACTCTCCTCGCGTATCATACTGTTTCATCAACCGTTGTGTGCGAATCATATATGTATGACAGAGTACCAGGAGCGCGTGGCGCTTTGGGTCGATTTTACGCGCTATTCACTCAACTCAATTGAGGTGAGTTAGAACACAGCTTGCAGGCGAAATTCTAGCCCAAGGGGAAGAGGAATACTTTTTGATTAGTTGGTAACTAAATAGCGAGTACTCGGAGTACTCCAGTCTCCAGTAGCCATTATTCTTCTTCTAGAAACATCATGGACAATGAAGTAAATTTGCACAACACCTATGACGCTCCTGGCAAAACATCGAGCATGGCGATTTTCACAAATATACGGCTGCGCATCCGATGCAAGGGAGACTCAAAGCTTCTTTCCCTTACCGCCCTTACCCTTCTTTCCATCCTTTTCAATCTTCAAGGATTCTTTCTTGTCGTCCTCTTTCTCTTTCTTCTTCTTATCTTTTTTGCCTGCCTTCTTGTGGTCTTTCTTCGATCCCATGCTCTTCATGCCACCTACATTCTCAGACTCGATAACTGGAGCAACTGATGGTGGATCAGAGGATGGCATGAGTTCGACAGGCGCGATCGGTGAAGATGACGGCGACGACGTCACTGGTACAGCGACTGGCGGAGTGGAGCCAGCGGCGACTGGCGGAGTGGTGCCAGCGGCGACTGGCGGAGTGGTGCCAGCAGCGACGGGTGGCGTGGTGCCAGCAGCGACGGGTGGCGTGGTGCCAGCAGCGACGGGTGGAGTGGTGCCAGCAGCGACGGGTGGAGTGGTGCCAGCAGCGACGGGTGGAGTGGTGCCAGCAGCGACGGGCGGAGTGGTGCCAGCAGCGACGGGTGGGGTTGAGCCAGCAGCGACGGGTGGCGCGGAACCAGCAGCGACGGGTGGCGTGGAACCAGCCGCCACCGGTGGAGTTGAACCAGCAGCGACGGGTGGAGTGGAGCCAGCAGCAACGGGTGCACTGGTGCCAGCAGCAACGGGTGCACTGGTGCCAGCAGCAACGGGTGGTGATGAGCCAGCAGCGACGGGTGGTGATGAGCCAGCAGCGACGGGTGGAGTGGAGCCAGCAGCGACGGGTGGAGTGGAGCCAGCCGCAACCGGTGGCGATGAGCCAGCAGCAACGGGTGGAGTGGAGCCAGCAGCAACCGGTGGCGATGAGCCAGCAGCAACCGGTGCCGACGAGCCAGTAGCGACGGGTGGAGTGGTAGCGCCACCAATTGTTGGTGCCTCGACTGGTGCAGGCGTGGCGCTCAAAGCCGGTGCAATTGGTGCAACGGCGACTGGTGCATTTGTTGCAGCGGGTGCGGCAGGGGGGAAGGCACCAGGAGCGCATTCGCATATATCAACAAAATCTGGAAGGTATTGACATCTGTCAATTGGGATCTTGCCTTGCGCTCCACTCAGTTGGAGCTCTCCACAAGGAGTGTCTTTATAACCTGGAAATGTGAAGATCGCGTCAGGCTTAGTAACAGCCAAGCCTTCCCCACATACGGAACAAGCTTGGCCGTTCGCCATTGTGAAGAATGAAGCAACGATTAACAATCTGAAGAACATGATAGTTGGCTGTTATGAAGTCGAAAAGCTTTATTTGCAAGGAGCTAATGACTTATGAGTTCTATTCTGTTTCCTCGTCCTTGTCGCACGTGGGACAAGCAAGTTTTGGATATCCGTCAATAATTATATCGACGGCCGCATGGTCAATTCATATTTTTTACCTACAGCTATATAATAATATTAATGCTGTAGACATGCAATTGCAACGTTAATCGATCTGTTTTTATGTTACGCAAATTGTTCATGTGTCTCTCTGAATCATTATCTCAAATGAAGTGGGTCTGCTAGATTTTTGCACCTCAAGCAGATGTGCCAGTCGCATACTACTTCTCGAATGCATGATGTAAAATGTATGAACATGTGTGCAAAACATGCGTACTCCTAACGTAGCATAGATTAGAGATTAGTAGTGGTAAGTTAGTATATGACATACATATCATACGCCATACTGAGAGTGCTTATCGTTCAATTATGTAAAAAAAGGTAATGGGGTCTACTACATTTTTTCACCACATCTAACATACATATTTGCAGTACAGTTCTACGAAATATCTGTGCTCTATGTATGAATAGTTGGCATTCATGATGTGAAAGTATGTGTATGCCATTCTGTAGACAAGAATTCGGTGAGGTCGAATCTCATGAATCTTCAGATGACAGACATGACATTTCCGTACAGTGTGTCATTATAGTACACTCTATTATTATGAGTACAGGTAGTGTATGATAGAAGCAACGAAACATTTTGGCGACCTTTAGCCTTATATATGAATAAAGCCCTCCCTTTTACCGCAGCAAAAATTTGCGATGAAAACCTGACCCCCAAACTTGTTTCGTTGGAAAATGTTGCTTGTCTGCACCCGGCCTTTATCGAGAGAGTACAGAAAAGTTGGGTTTTCCGGGTACGTTTACTTCTTAGTGTTGCAATTTCTACCATACCAATGGTACCCCATCACTCTCGACTTTCCCTTTATGACTGAAATGCTCCTTGATGATGGCCATTAGGCCTGCAAATAACATTTCTACCATACCAATGGTACATTACTAGCAATTCATCACTCCCATCTTTCTCCTTATGACTGAAATGCTCCTTGATGATGGCCATTAGGCCTGCAGATAACATTTTGTTATCATGCTATCCGACTTGATGTTTGGAACAATGTCCGCTCAGAATGAAGGAGTCGTTCAGTGGTTCAATGGAACACAACCTTGTTCGAGTCCATGACAAATGGGGTGACCGGTGAATCCTAAACAATGGGAGCAAACAGTCTCATAGAACTGCATGGTTGCTTTCAACTTTTGAGGAGCTTGTCAGCATCCTCAGTCAGCAATGGTTTGAACTCAATTGCAGTTGCATCACTGACATCATACAAATAAAACTTGGATGGTATGGTTATTGTTATAGAATTTTCACCCTAAGGAAGTTTAAAGTCATTAAAATCCTACGTGAATCTGTAGTACGCTTTGTACGATGAAACCATTGACAATGACAACCCAGTCTTTCCAAATCGATACTGTTGGTTGTGATCCAACCCGCAATCCCGATGTAGAAAGCAACTTGTCTGTCCAACCGGCTTGTAACTTTGACGGAGACCATGAGTTCGATCCATTTTAGTTTTGCCCCAGTACTAGATGGCACGCGCATTGATAGTATCGATCCCGCCGACGTTCATACTCAATGGCTGCGCATATTTGCGTCAACTTCTGGTAGCAATGTGAAGATTATCAACAAAAACAACAAGCCAGTCCTCCATCTCGACACGAATCCCACAAAGGCAAAGGATACTTTGCATGAACACCAGTTCAAAATCCATCAGTAGCTCGTGGGCTACGAGCCGTCCGGAAAGTCGAAGACTGCATTGCCTAATGTGCATCGGATTCTCGTCCGAGTTCCTTTCGGTCAACTTAAGCGTCTTCCTTCTGCCTTTCAACTCCTAAAAGAACACAACTGTTTTTTAAGAGAATACATATGGGATGAACACGAATAGGACGTCCAACAGAACGGATTTGTTACCGGTTACAATCCAAAGCACTATACACCCAAGAAAGTTACCACATCTGTTAGTGTTTGCCTATGCAAAGCCAAGCAAGCCACAAGTCAAAGTTTCAAAGTTCCACCAGATGGTTTTTAAGACCCACAAAATCTTTCATCAAGAGAGGACTTCTTCTACCCAGGCCTTTACTATCGAAGTTCCAACTCACTCTGTCCCACAGCTTATCTCGATCCTCAAGGAAGTAGCCAACAAAGACACAAAAGAGTATGTGGCATTCCAGATGCGCCAACAAATCCAGATGCCTTCCAGCCAAGGTGCTATCAGATACCAAAAGCATATCATAGCTAACTGACACGTGGTTATGATCAACCACTTAGGGATGGACGCCATGTACTACTTGACTGATTGCATTCAAGTTCTTCCGGGGTCCAGGATGTCATTCCAACAAAAAAGTAACACAAAGTGGTAAATTCTACGTTCTTGTTGACAAAAAGGATGAACCCATGTGCGCCAAAACTTGCTGGGAAAATTTGACAGATGGTTTTTGGATGTTATTCCGGATGATGCGAAACCAAAAGAAGGTTAATATGAAGGCCCAACAGAAGTGCCAACTCCTAGGACAGATGGTTATTCAAGCGGAGAGACTTCGTGGATGACTTCCTCTACAAAAAGCTTCATGGAGTAAAGCATCGCGAAGATTGCAACGCTTGCCAATACAAACGCCGATACTCCCAAGCAATTTGGATAAAGCATGGGAAAGCCAATCATTGTCGGCAACCAAGACTCCAAGTCCAACTCCGAGTCCCTCTGAAAGAGCATATACATTGTACGCAGCGGCAACAATTTCAGACCAAGAAGTCTCTGGCATGATAGACTCAGAACCTGTCCAAGACACACATCATGAATAGTTGACAAATAAAAGTGCCTCCCTTGAAGCAGCAATGTTAGTAGTTCAATTGTGTCAGCAGGTTCAGACCTTAACTAATACGGCGGAGCAAAAACAACAATTCTCTAATGATCTAGAAAGGTCTCAACTTCCTCGCGAAAAGCGTTTGGATTGCAAGGATTCTTGTCGCAAGCACAAACAAACTCAACACAATTCCGCTTCCTCTAGAGTCGCAGACGACAGAAACAAGCCAGTGCCAATTGACGAGGATCGTCTCACAGTGTGGTGGGACAATTATTTACCCAAACATGACGATGATTTGTAGCAATCACTCAACCGCATCAAATACAGCTAGGGTTAAAATAGTGAACAACATTGACGCAGACCATACGCACCGATTCGCTCATTAATGGAACGCCTGAGCTCATTAGCAGAAGTCGCGCGAAGAACGCAGGTTGTTACTACAGCACAAGAGTGAGAAAACACGACGTCAATCAGCTATTCCACTGCTAACCAAAACAATGAAGCATCTATCAGCAGTACACCTCTTCAACTGCCCTTAGTCTCAGCACCTCGCACGCCGGCACAAAGGTTAAATATTGCACAAGCAGAATGCAACAAATTATTTTCGAAAAGTAGCAGAGATCCCGATGTACGCGAATCAACACCCTTATTGCAGGCACGAGCGGTAAGCCAGCATTCAATCCCGACGAGACAACGGGAGTCAAAACTGACAGTGGAGACTGGAGACCCATTGGGCTAACAATTCATTGGGTGATCCGATAGCGAGTAAGCTGACAAACATCACCAGACTTTATTCTGAAAATGTGAATGGTCTCTCATTGGATTAAAGGGTAGGCAAGTTCAATGAGTTGTGCAAATCTCAAACGAAGTTCAGGCAGATATTCTATGTTGTCAGGAGCACAGCAGCCTTGATACCACACGCCCAAATGTTTGCAACATCCTACACGAGACAGCATGACAGTACTGGTCCCGATCACGCATCAGCTACGGTAGCTACCACTCCTACTCCATTCCTCACTGACCATAAACCAAGGGGAACCATGATTGCATCCATGGGAGACACTCAAATCGTATCGCACAGCAAAGACAAGTGGGGTTGATGGACAAGCCAAACAATGTGATGTACAGGATCAATGTGTATCACAGAAACGTTTCACCTCGTCAAGTCTTTACAGACAATCCTTATGCCAGACTGACAACAATAGCATTGCAACAAAAACGTCTTCTTCTCCAAGCTGGCAACTCTGAACATAAACCGCACAAAGCATTCAAGAGAGACTTAACTATCCTTAAAGAACGAAGGTCTCGAGGTGACAAACTATTACTTCATCAGAATGTTGTTGGCAACTTCAATGAAGTATTGGGATCCGAGCTCAAAGGTATGTGTCAAGTTGCTGCAGATATGCAGTTAATAAACCTTATGCTTATTTGTCATCATCAATCTCCGCCAGTGACATACTCTCGGGGAAAAGGAGTGCGTTGAATATGGCCTCGCCACAAATCATGTTGCCAGATATGAAGCTTTCAATGAAAGTTTTCCCACAGATTACCAAGCCTATTTTTTCGACTTTGATACCAATGGACTATTCAGTAATGAAACCCTTACACTCGCGCCCTTGTCATTGAGAATTTTAAAGTCTATCAATGCAGAGCAGGTGACCCAATAGCATATTAAACTCAAGTACAAACATTTAGAGAGTCGCAATGCATTCAATAGAGCAGCCCAGTTGACAC
Source organism: Fragilaria crotonensis (assembly GCA_022925895.1). Lineage (NCBI taxonomy): Eukaryota > Bacillariophyta > Fragilariophyceae > Fragilariales > Fragilariaceae > Fragilaria > Fragilaria crotonensis. The sequence goes on along the minus strand of JAKSYS010000511.1, from coordinate 20,543 downwards.
TGCCAGGTAATCGACATACATTCGCAGAACGTCTGGAAAGCAAGACTCAAAGCCGAGCGTTATACAAAACATTTTCGTGAACCAGCACGGTCCGTCGCTTTGAGTTAGGCACGCAGGAAGCTAGCAATTTTACGTAAATGTCTCTGAGCAGGTATCGTTATGGACTTGATCAGTTACAGATCATTCAACGCGATAGTACCAACATTGAGATGGAATTACCGCAGTCAAAGTGAAGCATCAATGTTATATCATGATCAACACAGCCCAATCGCAAGTCAATCAGTGAGTAGCGAATAGTTACCAAGAGCGGGATCAAGAGCAAACCAAACGTGTACAAGAATTAGAACAATCAGTATCATCTGCAGACAAGAGTCATGCTGCTCTTCGGCGCCGACTGCAACAGAATGGATGTATCAGAAGGTTACAAGTGCTCGCGAAAGAGGACAGCGCCAAGGTCTCATTCGCATCGAAATTCCTGTTCACCCTGATGCTGATCCCAAGAGTTGTACAGAATCGAGAGTCATCGATGTTACGTCCGAAATAGTAGTGCATTTACAGAGGCAAAATCAACAGCACTTTGGGCAGGCTCAAGGAACACCGTTCACAATAAATGCTCTCGCATCAGATTTCGGTTTTTGCGGAGACACATCAGCTTCCAAAGCCGTGCTGTTACATGGTAATCATCAGGTTGACTCACAGCAAAACAAGTCAGTTCATCTCCTTATCCAACACCTGAAGTTAACTCACGAGACTTCTTCCTTAATGACTTATCTTACCGTCTTGATAGAGGATTTAAAGTTTAAAGGCATGATCGATGCGTGGAGAGAATCAACCACCACCTCCGTCCGGAATGCACTTATGCCATTATAAAGCCTTATTTGCTAAACTCAAATACTTACGCGTTCCACCACTCGACGACCATGCAACAGAAGATGATGAACAGACTCAAGAGCACAAGCGCTTACTAGCTAACACTAAAAGCCAAGTATGACGAGATGCAGAATTGCTTGGCCGACTTACACCTTTCCTTGCTTAACTATGCACTGGATTGGGGCTTTTTGTACACTCGATGGCCGAGTATTGCAAAAACTATTCTATTCAAAGATCCCGGGAGCATACAAGATCCTCCGAACCAGAGTGATCCATGTCTACGAAGCAGATTTCAATTTGATGCTGGGACTCGGCAAGTTGCATCACATGCTGAATCAGAAGGTAATGGCGAAGTCAATTCTTTCTATGTAGAAGAGAACCTTGCTACCCTACAGTCCATGGTTTATTAAGCACGGACTAATGCCACTATATGGTCCCAGTTCTTTCAGGCCACTGGAGGAGCGCTTGAAGTGTCCAAATGCTTGTACCATGTTCTGTGTTGGAAGTTTTCAGTTCAAGGGGCTCCAGTCTTGTCTAGCATCCAATCAGAAATTCCAGCGCTCAAAGTTTGCAATCCTATCACAGATACAACTCACACTCTTGAATTCCTCCCTCCCACAACCGCTCACAAGACACTTGGACACTAAAAGGATCCATCTGGTTTACAAAAGGCACAATACAGGCAACCCAAGATCAAGAGCAATAGTATTTGTGGTCAACTAATTTTATTGGAGAGGAAGCATGCTGGTTGTACTACCAGGCATGTTACATCCCTGCGGTTAAGTAACCACTTATGAGCTCCTTTTTGTCTCAAGATCACTTGAAGTCAGTTCAAACCAAGGCCATGCTTTTTCGGCAAAATGTGGCTTTAACAGAAGGACCAAGATGGAAGTCTTCTATGGTCCTCGCAAACTCGGAGGAGCTGATTTTAAACTTTTGACGGTTCAACAAGGGATCATTGCACAAATGATGTACTTCTTACACCACTGGAGGACTCAGTCATCAGTTGGTAAACTGTTAAAGTGTGCACTCGCATGGATACAGCTTGGAGTGGGAACCTCATTTTCGGTCCTAGAGAAGACAGATGTGTCATTACCTCACCTTCAATCTAAATGGATAGCAAGTCTTTGCTCATTCCTAATGTCCATTAGAGCTTCCATCCAACTTGATGATCCATGCGTACCTGCCTTACAACGCAAGCATGACTGTTATCTCATGGACATAATCATCCAAACTGGACGGTTCAAACCTGCGGAAGTGCAAAACTGAATGACTGTCAACTGCATTTGAATGCAGTTACACTTGCGGATATAACCAAACCTAACGGAATAGATTTGGATCCATGCCTCTTGGCTGGACAACCGTCACTCTACAGTGGTTGCACTTCATGGCACACAATAAACCAAGATCGGCCGTCGGATAAAGAGTGGAGATTGTGGCAGGTGGCAAACATATTATGGAGCGACTTACAAGCAAAGCTGCATCGTCCGCTTGGCGCCTGGTTATACCCCCTTCCGGACCTTCGGTTTCAGTTCTTTGCATACACATACCGCTGCACCTTGTCCGTACAGAGGATGGTCAATACATTGTCTTCCGTCAACATGGCATTCAGCCGATATTTTGGCCATCCTCCACGTCTCCCGCAAGACCCTGCACTCAGCTCCCTAGTGGAGCGAGCCGCCTGACAAGCTGAATTCGTAGCAACCCAGCTCCCAGAACTTGATGTGGCGACTAAAGGAACGCCGTCACCGCATTTTGTAAGTCCAGGGCTTCCACCATCAGTCACAGCTACACTCGATCTGTTTATCAACACATTGGAACCTTGGGAAATCGAACTCTTACGCTAGGTTCAACTTGAGGTTGATCCGTATCTTTCTGCCTCGACTTGGCCCCTGGATTTAGGGGAGTGAGCGATGGTTCTGTCAAGTTTCAATCACACGGTCCATTTAGACGGGTGACTAGTTCTCTGGACGAGCAACGTCTTGCTTACGGAATGGGACCAGCTAGTGGACGAGCTCTGCATTCGTATCGAGCAGAAGCATACGGACTCTTATCACTACTACGGTTTCTAGGACCGATTAAAGAGTACACTGGCATGCATGAACCATGGGTTCTTATTGCTACCAACAGTCTAGGAGTTCTCAATACATTGAAAATGGGAGATAAAGATATCCAAGCAGTTGGTGATCCTGAGGATCTTGATTATGGCAGAGTCGTCTTGGATTGCCTGCGCTCCGAATGGGACATACTTATAGAAATCCAGACCGCGTTACAGGGCCTACCAAATGCGCTATTGAGACACGTTAAGGGCCATCAAGGTGACAGGTGCCCATACCATGCCCTGGACCTGTTAGCGCAGCCTTACGTGGACGCTGACAAGCAAGCTGGGGATCATCAACTGGAGTTTGGTACTCATCGACCGTTTGTCATCATGTCACCCCGCACAAGAGCTCACCTTCACCTCCCAGACGGCACGGTGACCGGCAGGTATAAAGAAGTTTTAGTCCACGAGTGGACCACAAGACCACTACTTGAATACATTCGAACGAAGCAGCATTCGTGGACTGAGATGACACTGTGCGCAGTTCACTTGGAGGCTCATGCACAGGCCATCAAAAGGACATCTGTTCCCCACACTCATCTGGTCAAATCATTACATAATCTTCTTCCGACCCACACCCAGGCAAATAAGTTCGACGGCGGAACAAGGCAGTATCCTGGTGTATGCACTACAACCTTGAGAAAACTTCCATCACATCCTACGATGTGCGCATGAATCCCGCGCAGAATGGCGACGAACTTTCCACTGCAACCTCAGCAATCATCTCTTCTTTAACAAACTCATCTCCCTTGATAAGTAATTATTGCTCGACGGCGTCCGCCTATGATTTGAATCAGAGTCTGACCTTCAACTTTCACCGGATGCTTACCATCCTTCATTGCGCTCCATTATCAATCAGCAGAATAAGATTGACTAGGGTCAAATTTTCCTCGGAAGATTCAGGACATCTTGAAGCTTACACCAAAAAGGTTTTCTTTCTTGCTATATTACTGGGGCATCAGAGGATACGCGGCGACAAAGTTTGACATGGCAAGCAAATTTGATTAAATTTATTTGGGAACGTTGGCACCTTCTATGGATACAAAGGAATCAAGAAATCCACGGACATGACACGAGGTCACGAGCCGAGGCGGCCCGCCTAGAAGTTTGTCGGAAGTTAAACAACATATATTGCAACCGAAACATGTACAAGGAGCACGATCAAGCCTTGTTATTGCCAACAGTTGAGGATCACGATAATCAAGCGGTCAAGGTGTTCCATAATTGGTTGATACTCAACGCCCCAATCTTTTGCGAAAGATACCGCAGAGTCAAGCAACGAGGCAGCACTGCGTGAAATGCGTTTGATTCAAACGTATTTCGCCGTTTCCAAGCACAGTCTTAGCAAAGCTATATATTATCCAGGTGGCTGGTGCACAATCAAGTGCAGGGCCCACTCGTGTAAGTCGCACCCTCTATTCGGTAGTAGACACAGCTGCTTCATGTCAAATAGACTTCAGGTTTTTTGGATGGTATTGGTATCGTTCATTCCAATAGCAAAAACCAAGATGCGCTGCGGATGCCACTGATCTTGCTACTCAATAAAAGAATTGTTGCGCTCAACACAAGCATGATTTCATGTGGATATTAGGCAGAAACATCCTTCTTTTGGACAATAGCCAAGCTTTGGCATTCACCTTGTTGACCGCCTGTTTTCTTCTGGTGGTATGTACACAGGCCCTGTCTAGTAGTACCGTTGCTGATTTCTGCGATGAAGTAATTCCTCTGCAATGAATTTTTTTCGTCGGATTGGGCACATGGCACTGCAATTCTTGAGATGCCAAGCTCAAAATCAATGGCCTCCTGGTGCTGGTCATCTTCATCCTTGTCTGAAGCCGCAACTTAAGTTGCATTTGTCTTGTGCAGTTCAACCAGAGGATCAGGTGGCATCACATCTCATTTTGGGTTCTGCGTGTTTGTCATGAATTGCACTCGACACATCTACTCAAACGATGCAACAACAACGTGGCACAACTAACAACGTACTCGAAGTATCAGGCAAAAGGGGAACTCTATCTAGTACAGAGTATGGGGCATCACAGCGCAATGATTCACGACTCCATACAAAAGATATCAACTTTTCATCGAAAAATGCTGTGAAAGTTGGGCCTCATGTGTCGATGAAAAATTGAGGTCGGTTCAACTTGGTTTTTCAAAGAACTTTAAAGGCCTGTTCTGACAAGAGGTTTTTTGGATTTCTTTGGTGTCATCTCCGTGACGACTCCGAATATCCAGGCTTGGCGGACTGGTTTGAGTATCATCATGATGCCAAATTGTGATCCCGTTTGACCCCCACCCAAAACAAGCAAGTTTCACGTGATTAATTCATTTCAAGACTCCAATTCATTTTACATCTAATTTAGTTCACAATTTTATCAACAAGTAGTTCAACGAGTTTTCATCATCTACGGTGTCTAATCATTGTTCCGACAAAGATCAGAGTCATCGCCCCTTTTTCGTTTGCCTTGTCGATAGCTCCGCGCATCGACGCAAAGGCCCCCTTATTGATCATCTGGTCGTCTTCACAATACCAGTAGGACTCTTCAGATCCCACATCCTTCTTGCAACGTACAATTTGATTGTACTCCTATTGTCATTAGTCAGACCTTTGATTTCAAGGATGTTTCGTCAAGTTGATGAGGCCCCTCAGTTGAAAGGTCCGGCTGGTTGGCCTTAATTGAGACAAATGGCCATAATGAAACCAATTTTCAAGCGTTTAAGGACCCATTTCTGCCTCGCACCACTTGGCTTTGATAGACCTTTCATGGTCGGAGCAATTTTGAAAGGTGGTGAGTTGATAGTCAATGACTTAAATGATTCAAACGCAACTGGATCATTCCAACGGCAAGCATGGGGCCTTTGTCGCTTAACAGGAGGGTTGAAAAGAATGTCCACCGCATGGATGAAAGAAGCGATTCTTGTCAGATTGAAAGATTCAACCAGCATGAATACCATCACGGTGTTGCTTGCAGTGTTCTGGAGATGGTGGATTTTACAAACAAGGAAATCAAAGAAGTCGACTGCAAACGGAAAGCTCAAATGCCAGTAGGACAAGCTGCAGAGGACAACGCAAAGAAGCCTAGACATGACCCTGTATAAGCAACAATTGTTGTCAAGATATACTGGGACAGTTGTGTAGCAAAGCAACTGTTTCTATGCATTTCTAGTGATGACTGCAATTCTGTTTAAGTCCTGGAGGAATGGATTGAATGTCTTCAGCAAATCAACTGAAGCATAAACAGATGAAGAGATCTAGGTGATTATAGGATAAGAACAATCTCTGCTCTCCCATTGATATCTTACCAGTAGGCAGATAATCTATTCTTTGCTTACTAGCCTACACCTTTGCACTTGAGGTGATAAATTTCTGCATGGAAAGTCAAAGATTGTAGCGCCAAAGGCATGCATTTTTGAAAGCAGTAAGTTGGAAGTCGAAGCTGCTGGAACAAAATCACCTAAGGACTGTTGCGTGATGAAGTATTCTCTTCTCTTGAGGAGGACAAATTGCAAGCGCTTTCTGAATCCATGCCAAAAGATTTGCAAGCGTAAGAAACCAATTCCAGATCTGCTGTATCGATTCCATGGCATCAGAATTGCATCAAGAATCTTCCCGATCTCACAATTGACTGTGCCAAAAACAATCACATGATTATTCTTCGGAGCACTGGAGGCGGCAAGCAACAACATCATGCATAACGAGCAAGGAGGAAACAAAGAATGAAGGAACAACAAGGAAGACTATGAAGAAGTGCAGCCGTTGTATGTATCGGATTCTAATACAATGATGCTAAAAAAAACAATTTTTGTTGAAATGAACGAATGACAGAAAATTTTGTTCCACAGTAATCGGGTTCGCAACAACTATCCTACGCTAGAGCTGCAATACCATTGGTGGATTCAGGTGATTAACAACAACGAACTGGAAATGTGGAAAAGCCTTCAGAATCCAAGGATACTCATGCCTTAATAATGATCGAATGACAATCATCACTTTCACAGTTGCAAATGAAATCATGGGAGGAAACTTGAGTCAGAAAACCAGAATCTCCGTCAAAACTGATCGTGATTTTGGAAAAGAGTGTTTTCAATCAGTTTCAAGTCTGAAGTCAACAATGGGTTGGGCCTGAATGGCGGCACGACAGGTTCAATTTGATGTTATAGGTCAGGGGTTTTGTTTCAGGAAGCCGGTTTGGGCTAACCCCCAGAGTAGGATGCAACGGGATGAGATCAATGAGTCATGACGTAGAAACAATTATTGCCATGTGCTGTATGTATGCATGTTGCAATGCAAATTCACCTTTGAATCATGTATGTATTTGTCTATTGGAAAAACAAGCAGCATGTGGACCCCAACTTTAATTTCTTTTTCTTGTTTGACTGCAGTCTGCAGCAAGGGACACACTGCTCGGAAATGCAATGGGGCGCTGCATGATGCATATCAGCATATCATGTCTAAAAAACTATGCTGGGATAGCAAAATTGGTCACGAGACATTCAACAAGATTGAAAGAAGATGTCCTCAGTCACTTGTTTGCATGCTGGCAACACTCAGTCATTAGCATTCATGATCAAGTCTATGACTTTCTATGCATCTCCTGAGCAAAGCAAATTGCATAGGCATGACAAACTGACAAGACCACAAAACGTTTCTTGTATCGAGATCAAAGAAATTGCCCATTGATTCTCTTTAAGAAGCAGGAGTTATGAGTCGACAGCCAACAAAGAATTCCTTTGCTGCCTCTGTGTCATTGGCATCATTTTTTACTAGTCACATGGAATCAGTGATTCACTACAATGTGAGGAATGTCTTGCTTTGCAGCAGATACTTTATGTATAGATTCAGCACCAGGTAATTGAATACTGGCCGTGTCTTGCGCTTGCAACGGGAAAGCTTGGTATATGTGTGTATACATTCCTGATGTTAAGTTTATTTGGGATTGAATTTTTAAATTCTGTCAGTATTATGTGGTGCATCATTTGCACGATGAATTCATTTACTTTTAAGCTCGCATGATTTGATGATACAAATCCCAATTCATATTTGTCAGCAAGGAAACAACAGTACAAAACTGGGGCAAAGCAGTGGCTGGTATTTTTAGATTGAAATGGCTGGGTGATCAATCCAAATAATCTATTGATGATCCTACTTATCAATTTTGTTACAACAAATATCTGATTTAATTGTAGGATTTCCATCATTCAATGCATGTAGAAATTGTGTAGAAACATATCATCTGCGTTGAATTTAGTATCATGTCGGGAAACAGACAGTAGAACAGTATTCAAGCATACAGTACCCAATACCTCTTCAACCATACCAGAGTCAAATAGGGTTTTGTCACTCCTCCTGTGATGGATATGATACTCAAGGAGAACTTCGGATGAGGAGGTTTAACATGGATTTTTGTATAAGGAATATCAATACGAAAAGTCAGGCTTCTTGCGTAGATAGCCACAAATGCGGCGCTGGACAGGCAGCATACTATGTCCAATGCGCGACATGAAAACGTCCAACAAGGGTCATGACATCACATTGGATATTGAAATGACAAAGACTTAGCTATAGCCCACTAGAGCGTGCTTATCAACAACTGAAAACACTTTTTATCAGACTTAGGTAAATCATCAGAAGTATCCGACTCAGTATGGTCATTAGTACAATCAAGGGGAAGAGCATTCCTTTGGTTGCACCCCAAAGATTGTTCTGTGGGTAGGTGCAAAGCAAAGCACGGAATTCCTCAAGGACCTCCGCAGTCAAAGCAAACCACACACCTGCAGAAGGATCTTCACACTCCTCATGGGACCAATTTTGGACTTCAAGGCAGAATCTTGCAATCCATCAAACGGAGCCAAGATGTCCTGCAACTTCAGGGCAGTCAGACTCAATATCTGAATGCCAGCACCAATTGGATTCAGAACAACCCCATTTCAATTGGCTTTCTGAAATTGTTCCGTGAAGGGCCAGTGACAATGGTCCCTTCTCTGCTTAACGAAACCGTCAATATTTGTCTTAATGAGACCACAATGATCTGCGTCAATGCAAATTACACAATTTCCTCGATCCACTGCAAAAAGACGGGGACAGCAGGTGCTACACCAACAACAGTACAAAAAAGGGGCAAAGCAACAGTATGATAGATTGAAATGGATGATCAATCCAAACACTCTACCAATGATACTCCTTCTTGTCAAGTTGGAAGCAATAAATATTTTGATTTAATTGTTGGATTTCCATCATTCAATGCACGTAGAACCTGTGTAGAAACAAAAAATGAATGTATAATTTAGTATCAGCCATGTCAGAAAACAGACAGTAGTACAGTATACAATCATACAGTTCCCAATACAAGTTCAATCAACCTAGTAGTGAAGTTGGGCTTTTGTCATAGCCTATTTGTATACAGAACATACAGTATTAAATGCTTATCTTTATCATTCCCATGTACATGGTTTGTGTGCTATCTTTATTTCATCCTTGTTGATATATGATTTCAAGATTTGTCAAACCGCTTTTGTTTATTTCTTTTTCATGTGCTGGCTGTAGTAGATTTTTAAATCCTGTACAGGTACATTTTGGAATTCTGGCACCATTTAAAACTCCATGAGTACTGAAATTCCCGAGGAGGCAAGACATATGATTCTTTTCCTCATGCAATACATTGCCGACACAAATGAACGTTGTAAATGCAAGTTGAAGTTGCATTTTTTCTCATTAAACATTGATGAAGGATACTTTGGAAGACATACCTTAATGACTGACCACTGACAAGGTGTAAACGTGTAAATAATTGCATTGTCATTTGGTTTATTGCATACTGGCAAACTTAAGCTGGACATAAATGAAGCAAATTTTCCAGCATAGAAGCTAGTTACACAGAAAACTGCTTCAGGAGCTTGCAAGGTCCAACAATGTTGGTAATCTTTTTCAGTGATGAGATATGGTTATCCCAACCAGGTGGCAGGGCCAACCAAAAGATCTGTTACAAGTTCTGCGGGAGAGAGGTCTGATTGATGAGTCATCTGAACGTGCACACTTGATGGACAAAGGATCTAGCAACTACTGGAAAGTTTGCTTCTTGACCTACAGTTGTTGCCTTGACATATCCTCAGAAATCATACAGCTTTCAAGAAGGAAGAGAAATCAGTGTCACTGCAATACTTACTAGTGGCTCAGCTTGGAGTGACTGTTCACCTGATGCAAAAATTCTTTGCAGAACTTGCAGGCAAAGGTGTGCACAAGTACAGCTGGGTTGATTTTGTGAGAAAGTGGCACAGAAAACTTTGAACAACTTGTGAAAGACTGTACAAGCAAGCCTCCCCTCAAATGGTATTCAAAAAGTGAATATTAAAAAGCTTGGTGTGAGGGCATGTGAGGAATGCACTTGAATGTACAATTAGTATCTGGAGCAGGAGCAACAAGATTTGACAGAAACAGAAAATCTGGATGCCGCAAGTTTACCAGCATGAAAGCAAGAGAATCTGCATGCCGCAAGTTTACTAGCTCGGAAGCAAGAACTTGTCCTCTACACAGAGATGGATGAATTTTGAAAGCCTTGGTCACAGGAGTGCACTAGACTTGGACTGAGGCTTCATCCATTCAGAGCTGAAGCAAGCAAACATTAAGGAAGGAAGAAGAAGGAGAAAGCCCACTTTGTGTAGTAATGACTGTGGAGGCAGTTCTAGAGCAGAAATTTGGCGACAAGCTTCACTACAGAAATTTGTGCGTGTAGGACAACTGCGCACATGATTTGTACGATAAGAATTTGAAAGTGAAACCTTGCAACTGTACAGATCGTTTACGCAGACAAGGTTTCGATTTCACGGTAGAGTATGTCATAGTTCGAATAAAGTTAACAGCTGAAATTCTTGCCGTCGATAATCTAGAAGTTTGCAGAACCCGATGTATGCAATTCTTGCGTCGAACGTTGCTCGATGTCACCCAGGATACATTGTATGTCGTATATCCGATGTCGGAATCATTGGGGCTGCGTCGATGCAAGAATGCATTTCACAAGACATGGTCTCGGCCACGCAGGACAATCAATATACGATGACGACATGACGACACGCAAGATACCATTTCTAATGAGGATGGTTGACAAATATAGCTAAAACTATCATACCTGCATTCCGTGCGAAACGTGTACATGGGATTCTCAACACACACAGGTCGACAAATTGCGAGGGGTCCTTATTCAGTATACTCCGGAATCGAGAATCGGGTGTATCGTACTCGGAGTAATGCATACTGCATATTTGTACTATTGATAATACGTGCATTGTAGCCGTTCGATGTCCTAATAGGTACTGGAGTATAGGTGTAGAGTAATTCAATAGTACACGTTATAAGGGAAGATCATGTGTGTAATATGACGAATATTCTCACTGGTTCGTTGTAATACTCTGGACAGCTGCGACGACATCGCGGGCATCCGGAAAACCAGTGTTAAATTATGTAGCGTCTACGTTCCCCTTTCATTATCAAGAAGATGGTGGGTTTGTAGATGTCCGCTCGCGACTCCACACGCAACAAACCAGGATGCACTTCGGTCTTGTGTTGGGCTTGCAGAACACACAAATTAAAGTCACCTGAGTGCACCGAACAACCGCCGCTGTAACATTGAACGATTGCCACTTGCAGCAATAACCAAAACACCATGTCAAGGATTCACACTGTAACTTCAGAGAAAGGCAACGATGACCTTGAGACAGTTGTGAAGTTCTTTCGTAGCAAAGTTATGGAAGAACACGCAGAACTGGACGAGCTCACCAACAGATACCATCGCCTTTGTGAACTCCACGTGCAGCGTCAACTGTACCTGCCACAATCGAAACTCCATGGCGAGCTCGTACGACTTCAAGAACACATTCTTGATGCACAAGATGAGATTATGGAGTACGAGTGTGAAATGAAGGTATTGCGCAAGATGGTGAAACGAAACGAAAAGATCATGGCGCGCTTGAGGAATGGAGATTGGCGAGATATCAAGCAGACCACCAAGTCAAACTCATCGCAATCTCTGCTTTCTACGAATACAAATCCTGTCGAGCCGTTCTTGTCAAGCCCTGCCGCTGCGTAATGAAATTTCTGCGCACCTGTCGCATTGGGTGTCGATAACTCGCAGGCGGGCGCACGGTTTGTAGATTCCGGAGGAAGAATGGAACGCGCGTGTTGTCGCACTCGATGCCATGTACTATTTCTCGTCAACTCACAATTTTGCGTGCTTTGAGTCCTTGGGTTGACATTAGCTGATTAAGTTTAGGAATGAAAGCTACTACTTCTATGGAGCTGCTAATTCGCAGCAAATGCCGACTAAAATGTATCGTAGCATGGTTCGATGAATGGATCATTGGTCATTGGACCATCGAATGTCGATGACGTAGCTTGCAATTCCTGCATAAAACGTGGTTACCGTGGCGTACGCAGCTCGAAGCGATAGAGAATTAGCACAGTCCATTTCTCTCCTTGAGTTTGAGTAGTATCGGATATCGAGTCAATCTGAGATGAAGTCTTGGCAACAGAACAACTCAAATAAGGAAGGTCTGGCAAAGTGCAAGGCACCTCTGCGTGGTACTACTGGTACTTGTCATACTGTCATACTACTATCCAACCGGTATTAACAATATATCATATATACTGTATACTGTCGTATGTAGAAGCAAAGCGACGAAATCTGATTTCGACAGTTCTGGGTTCTGGTATGCCTGTACTAGTACCAGTCCACCAGGTTATCGTATGCATAGAATATAGGCAGAGTTCCATGTTATGCATACAGTACAAACACACGGAGTACTAGTCGTACAGTATTCCGAATTCCGAACACACATTGGGGGCATACTATATCAATCAGGCGTTCGTCGGACGAAGGAGTGCACAAACTCCGTTGCGTTATGTCTCTCTCACGTCAAAGTCTACCTGGTACTTGCACTGGTATTCACTTCCAAATGATAACGTGTATGCATACATACTACATACACGGAATGTACTTCGGTCTCAGCAACTTGCGCTAATTATACGGAGTTGTACTACAAAATACAAAGAACAACCATCGAGCAGGAAAGTAGCATTCCACAGTCCTTTATCACAAGGGTCTGACAAGGGTCGTCGTTGCAATCTGAACGTGTAAAATGGCCGCACGTGAGTTGATTGGAAGAGGAGGACAATGCCTTTCAACCACACGCTAACCTCGTATGCCTCTCATTGTGCAGGTGTTGTGAATGAGATTCATCAAGGTGGGAATTTCCAAGAGAGACTCGATCACGTTCCAAGGGACGAGGATGGAGCACTCGAAGGAGCTATTCCCTTATCACAGGTTACGCCAAACGATGTTCTCTGTGGTAGAAGATTTCATGCGCACCATGGCAACCGATTTTTCGGACGAAGGTGCGCCTTTTACCTTCGAGACTACATGCAAGCCCCAAGATTTCATCAGACGGTGATTCGAAACATGATCGTCAACGAAGTGTTGATCACTGGTGGAAGGTTTCTCGCCAATTGTCGCTCCGATAGGAACTACTTTACGGATATTAATCGGAACAATCATGAACTACATCGTATGATCAGACAGCGAATGCGATATCTCCGTGCTAGTCTCCGCCCCGCGATCGCCGTGCATGACGGGAATCGCCTCCTCAGCATGTTCGAGTTGGACGTTAATGCCTTTATCCTTCATGTCAATGGGACTAGTTGGTCGCCATCTATTCCGCGCTCATTTCGTTCTCGATCTCACTTCTAGGGTCAGGTCATGAGACTGTGCCCTCGACGATGTACTTTCTTGAACGTGTGAAATATCGACCCGTGCGTTGGTCTGTTGGTTGTTGGTGACGATATGCCGACCTCATGAATTAGCGGCAACGGAAAACGGTGCCTGCGTTCTCCCTATTCTGAAAATCTGTGCTGCATGTTCATGCCATGCACACACACTCGTTTGTTTGCGACGATAACTTGAGTGCGAAATCTGAAAACAGACGCACTCCAGTTGAAGACCACGCGTTTTGTACTCCAGAGTCCAGAGTATGATACTCCTCGATCTATATTCTATATTAGATGTTGCATCTAACACTACTACTAGCTAGTAGAGTAGAATGTAGAAAGGACGTCAAATAACAAATAACAGACTATGTTATAAAGGTGATAGTCCAGTGTACTGTAGTACACGTTAAAGCCGTGACAGTAGTGTACGCGATGCTATTCAGTATCTCCAATCTTCAGGCAGTTCAGATGATTTTCCATTCGCATACGCCCATGTGCCGAATATTTCTTCGGTACTTCCAACAATGGGTGAAAATCTCGTGGGCCACCCTGACGCATGCCGAGTATCGGCAGGCCCTAGTTGTACCATCAAGTAGGCATTTGCCCTCCTGTCGGTTTTTTGTAGCAACGTAAATATGATCACGCCGCCGATGGCGCGGTTTTATGAACCTCTGGAATACTTTCGAGCGGGAGCTTGTCATTCTTTGCATTTCGTCTCAAAAGGCTCTTGGATACTTTTAACTGATCGATCATGAGTGCAGACTCGGCATTGTAGAATTCCGTAGCCCTCCGCAGTCTCGTTGTTTTCGAGGTGTACTTGCGAATTTTGCGTTCCACATCCGCCACTGAGTCTTCCAGCTTATCGTAACCCATTTGTGTCATCTCTTTCCGTGTTAATTGCATTTCTAGTTCTTCATTTTCGCGAATGAGTTCGTCCACATCATTTTGGCCAACTTCGAGTTCAAACGATGCTTCCACCAACTCTCGAGTGATTTTGATCAGCCTCCTTTCCAGTACTTCAATCGGTTTGCTACTGCTGGACTTTTTTGTTGTTGTTGATGATTTTGTTGTCCGTTTCCGCATTGATTTATACGATTCTCCAGATTCGGGAAGGAACGCGGCTCGACATACCGACACTCCATGATCGAGATCAGTTAGACTCAATCCTCGCAATCGCTGTTCTACCGGAGGCGGTTTCAACACAACTTCCGTTGCAAATGTAACACGCTTTTTCCGTGATGGAGCATAGAATTCTGATGATGAATTGCTGTCATGTGCTGTAATGATACTCGAAGGGGACATGCGGAGTCGTAGTGCGGACGTTGTTGCCTGTGCCATGGTCGGTTTTAACAATAACGACAGTGGCGGCGATTCCGGAGGGGACAGGATTGAATCAGACGACACACTTGTCATGGAAGAAGAACGCAGCAACCTTTGCCGTCTTTGTTGATCCTCTTCTTGATGTTGTTGTTGCTGTTGCTCATGTGAGATACTCATGGCTGCTTCTTGAGTTGTGTGCAATTTTTCGTTTGTTTGTATTTGCACTCGGGTTATAACAGATTCTCAAGATTTGTAGTACTGGTACATGTACCAAATATTGGTTCTCTGAGGAGAGGACCTGAATCTGGACATCTGGACTCCGGACTCAAGTGTTGTCGCTACGACGTTTAAAGACCTATCAGTTCCTTGAATTTGAAGGGAATTTTGGCAAGAAAAAATGACTTCCTAACGCAATCTCTACATATGCCTCGCTTATTGAAATCTATGTTTAGCTCCTTGTACGTACAGTAAATGGTACAACACTCGAGTTCCCTTTACACATAGGTTCATTTTCCCCCGAACGTCTTGAGAAGTTTGGTCACGAGCATCGTAGGATTCCCCGGTAAATGGTTTGTTTAGATTGCTATGTGCGAAAGTGTTTCCTTACTACTTATGCCTCCCACCTTGATTCCCTAATGAAGACACGATAAGGACCATCGAATTGAATGGCCCTTCGAATCGTTTAACCACACACGTCGAGTACAGTACTTCGAATCGATAATAAAATCCGTCAAACGTTCCATGGAACTCGCGACAAGACAGTTCCGCTTGTCGCGTTTCACGAATTAGGACCAAGTTGTTTGTGAACTCAGGTGGCGCCCCAAAAACGACTTGCCGTGACGGAAATGTGAGTGTGGTTCGATTGTTCGATCCGGTAAACACATAAAACATGAAACTGAATCAGCAGGTCCTTCAGTAATGAGGTGGTTGGTAGGGAGAATGGTGTGTCGGCGTGTTACCGATTACGATTACCGTACTCCAACTCCTTGTCAACTTGAATCTTTTGTATCTTTTTTGGTTTCCAACTTGGTCCCAAACGTGCAAGTAAACGTGCGACCAAAACAGATGATGATGAACATGGTGAATTCAGGAAAACCAAACAAATATAAACAGATATTCCATCCATGCACATGGTTAACTAAAATATCTGGTGCTCATTTGTGAACACGAACACCTGCCAATTGCAAACTAATTTCGTTGATGTTGTCGGATCGTAGATCAACGTTAACTCCTCCCTCCCCACTCCCCAGTCGTTTTGTCGATGATGGTGGTTTATTGTTTATTCCGTGTAACGTAAAAAGAGGACCCCATGACTCCCATGACACAACAGCTCATACATACGTCGTAAACACCACATTCTTTCAAAATTGTTGTTCTAACTA
This sequence comes from Fragilaria crotonensis, assembly GCA_022925895.1. Classification (NCBI taxonomy): domain Eukaryota; phylum Bacillariophyta; class Fragilariophyceae; order Fragilariales; family Fragilariaceae; genus Fragilaria; species Fragilaria crotonensis. The sequence continues at coordinate 4,117 of JAKSYS010000511.1, read as the reverse complement.
TCGAATCTACTGCACTATCGTACTTTGCTCTACGTTCACAATCATGAATCATTCCATGCACATCCGTACCACGTATGTATGGAAATTCTGGTGTATGCTCTGGTATAGATTATTGTTCCAGAAACATTTCGAAAAATGATATTGTACAACAAGACATAGGATGTTGGAACATAGTCATGACAATAGAAGCATATAACAGACCGCGTCACAGCAGTTTAAGCAGTGTTGAGCCCATGGTTGATTAACGTGCTTCAAACTTACTCGGCAAGTCTAGTCGTAGGATTTTCCTTTAGACAACGCAACGCAGAGATGAGTTGCCCAAAAGGCATCTCCAGCAGCAAACATTGTCGCAATGTCGTAATGGAATCACTTCTTCGACTTGGCCTTCTTCTTTTTCTTCTTCTTCTTTTCCTCATCAACACCAGACCCGTGTTCTATTATTGCTTCTTCGTCCTGAAATGACAACGGCCGTTCCGCGAGTCCCTTCATATCGATGGCAAACGCCGATGATGACGACAGATTATTTGTCGGGGGTGTCAAAAGCGGAGGCCGCGGAGGAGCGTGGTTGTTGTTGCTGTTGTTGACCGTCTGTGGCACCATAGTACTCGTTCGCAAGGAATGCTCCACGTGAATTCGCTCCTTGAGATCGCGCATGTTGGATCGCAGTGTCAAGCGACGAAATGATATCGATACATTGTGAGGAACACCCTTGGCATCATCCATCCACACTTCTTCATCGCTGTTGATGATGTTGTTATTCTTGCCACGGTGTGGTAATACTATTGACGTCGTCGATGTTGTCGCAACATTCGATTGTGATGCGGCCGGTCCCAATTTGAAAAAATCAGTATCTGTTTCGATGCTTCTTTGGCTGACAGATTTCTTGAGCTGTCGATCGACATCCCACTGATTTGGCGGCGCCGGGGGAGCGCTTTGCGTGCTCCCAAGGGACGATCGGGTCACGACTGACGCGTGTGACGATGAAAGCGAATTCCCACCGACAGAAAAGACACTGTGCGTGTCGACCATGCTCAGGACGGACGCAATGCTGGTCCGCGATGCAACACTGGAACGGGATCCTGATGCCGTTGCCGCGGAGCGGCAATCGTCGAACTGGTCCCGACGGCGAATCTTGGGCTTGACAGCGTCGGAATCTTCCTGAAATGCGTAGGAACGAAAGTACTCTCCTGGCAACTGGACACCAGGACGATTATTTGCAGCCGATGCATGGCCGCCATCAGGAACGCAACTCAGTTCGGAATGGCGGCCTCTGGATGATCCTCCGCCATTGTTTGGTAGTGATCTGGACATCCGAGAAGTTGTTTTCAACTTCGACGATCTGTCCAAATGAGCGCTGAGTGAAATCACGTTTTTTTCGAATTTGTCCACAGCGCCAGTGGCACCTGCCGAATCCTGACTTATTTCTCTCGTTCTCTTGTGGAGCCTGTCCCTCTGGATCACGTGCACTGCCAGATTCTTGCAGGGACTCGTCGGCTCGAGATGGCGCGTGGTTTGCATCTGGCATCCAGACCGGACTTGGCGAGGGCAGTATTGTCAGTGCTCCATTTCGCTCCGTTGCATCTGCAATTTGTGTTGAGAAGTCATCATGATTTTGAGGAACAGTGGTGGCGGCATTCGCAGACGAATTATTTCTCGACGCACTAGCTGCAGAATCTGACCATGTCTTCGGTTGCTTCTCCGAGTCGTCATTCTGCGTGGAGTGGTTGCTGTTGTGTTGTTGGCTTGGGATGAAGTCGCTGTCGTCATGGCTCATATTGTGAAGGTCATCTGAAAAAGCCCTTGCATTTTCAAGAACAACCACATGGTCTGCATTCTGCGAGGAAGAAGACGAAACAAGAAACTGTAGTACCGGTGCCGCTATGGTCGACGAGTCACCGTTTGCACTAGAATATCCACTTTCATCGTCCGAGTCAGTGAACACTTTAGGTTCAGAAGCCTTTTCCTTTTTCTTCTTCTTCTTTTTTTTCTTTTTCTTTTTTTCATCATTCGACGTTGTCAATGTCGTCGGCTCGGAAGAAACAATGGGAATCGCAAGAGGAGGGGCGCCTAACGACGACGCGTCCGTTGACCCGGATGGAATCATGGCAAGGCACGACATCGTTCGACGCAGGACTGGAGAAGGCTCCTTCGGTACCATCATGTGTCTTCTGGTAGATTGTCCCGAATGGGTAGATGACGTCGCGGCCGCATCAGCAAGCATGGATTTTGTGGAGGTTGAGGATACTGATTGGTAGCGTTTCATATCGTCGTCTCTTCGGAATACTGGCATGGCAGCCTCGGCAGAGGGCACACACATTAAGCGAGAAGAGACTTTTCCACCACCACTGCTGGTATTCCCACTACTACTAGCGGTATAAGGACGTTGATGCGACGATAGAGCGGCATTCCTGCAGTCGTCCTGAATCATGGAACCTGCGGGAGTAGCTGCAGCTGAGAGTGGCTGTTTTTGGACTTGTGAATGTTGTTGCAATTGTTGTGATTTACGATGGGGTAGCGGATGTTGTTCGCTTGTAGAGTATGGCTCTTGAAGCAGCGGATTGGGTGTTGCTTGTTCGTTCTGTTGTTGGTGGTGCCGTTGACGTTGCCGTTGCGGTTGCTGTTGGTGCTCTGGTTCATCATTTCGATATGTTCGATCAAGATAATCCTGATTGTTTCTGTAACTTTTTCCCATCTTTAGACTCCATCGACCTCGAATTCTTTTTTCAGCATAATTGCTGTTGTCATTGTCATTAAGCATGTAGAAATACTCCCGTCCTTGATCTGGGTCATCCGAGTCGAAACCTCGGTCTGCAATGGCAGCATCATCGTCTTGCAATTTACAATGGGGAACAGTTTCAAATTTAGATGCATCTCCGAAACTTCGTCGTCGCTGAATCAAACTTCGCCGTCGTTGGCGAACCCCACCGTTGGTTCTGCTTCGAAGCCAAAATTGTGGGACCAAGTGGTGTCCTCGCCACAAGGTAGTGACACCGCGGATATTGCTGTTCTGGTTGTTGATGCTTTCGTTGCTGTCCATGTCCGTAGAAGTACTCTTGCGTTCTTCAACCATGCATTCTTCTCTACTCTCCACTCTCCAATCTCCAATCTCTAAACATTAATCACTAACCAACAAAAACAACAACAAAAGCAATAGCAACAACAATTGCTTGCTGCGAGGATGTTGTTGGCACAGTTAGTACAGGTGAATAGTACTGTAGTGTACTGGAGTAATCGGAGTTGGAAAACGCTGTAAGACCGATGGACGAGAGCAAGATGGAATAAAAATATACGAGACGTAGTGTCGTCGGTCTGGTACGTTGTACAAGCATAAACATAGTATCTGGACGACCAAAATTACGAGAGTAGCTGGACGGATTTTAAAACCACTCATTTCATCACATTCATGCACGAAGATTGTGCATTTGAGTAACTAGAGAATTGTCCTATGCCCTCAAACATATGGGGTTACTGTAGCTTGTTTGTGGTGAGGTGGGACAGTTCAAAAGATGTGGCGAGTTAAAATTTTGGATTTTTTTGGCGAATGTAAAGTTTTGCTTCGTAATTTAATTGCACATTTTTGTATCATGTCAACAGATGCAAAGAACGACAGTAGTGCTTCTTTGACACTGTTATTACTTGTTAGTATGCCGGTATTCTAATGTCCGGTCAAATTTGCAGTCACATAACTTACTTTTGCATTTTGGCGCCACTGCAAAATCAACATGGTCAAAGTCAATTTTGAACATTGAAGTGCGTCAACGTCGCAATTTTAATCCTACGGCACTTTCCATATGTTTCATACAAAAATTGCATGCTACTAATTTAATCGCATACAAAGCAAGAGTTTCATTACGAACTTAAATTTTACTGCTGTCCATCTCAATGCCAATCCGAGTGTATTTATTGCTGAATACATAAATTTCAAGATGGCAGAATTGTAGAATAGGCCCTTGTGATATATTTGTAACGTGAAAAAAACTTGTTCCAACTTGACATTGTCAAAAGGACTCAATTGCTACACTAGTGACTGAAAGTCCAGGTACTATGTTTAAAAAATCTCAAAAATAAAATTAGACCACTCATAACTCCATCAATACATATTGTATCGCGGCTTTGA